>WAAB01015927.1:0-42958 GCA_013389865.1 Piaya cayana
GAATCAACCACCTCCTTCTAATGCAGTCAACAACTGAATTAAATCTGTTGCAGTTTAGCAAAGGTGAAACTTTCTAATATAGGTCAGGCATGCTGTCAAGGTACTATTGCAATTTTAACATCTGGCGAATATGTTGATTCTATTTGCCCCCTCCCTGGAAGTGTTCAGGACCAGGTTGCATGGTCTTTGAGCAGCCTGGTCTAGTGGGAGGTGTCCCTGCCCATGGAAAGGGGCGTTCGAACTGGGTGATCTTTAAGGTCCCTTCCAACCCAAACCATTCTATGATTAAGAATTCTGCCAGCGTATTTGCTTGACAAGCTGTTCCTGAGGCATCTAGATTGCCATGGTTAGAAAGCCAGTTATTTCTGTGTTTCTGAGTCCATTTCCAGTGATCATTATGATTCGTGTCTGCTCTCAGTCACTGCAAGTAACAGATAGGACAGCTACTTGTGACAACAGAAGAGTGCTTGGAGCATCACAGTTCCAGATATGATTTTTGTATAAACAGTCACGGTCAAGCTGTTGTGGAACCCTTCTGATTTTTGCAAGTGTTCTGTGTTTAGTAGAGAGTTCCAGAGTTTGAGAGAAAGAGCTTACTTTTATTAGGACTGCTGTTGCTTTTATCGAGAACATTCCTTTTGTGGACTTTAACAGAAGTAGAAAACAGCTATCCTTACATGTTTACCAAGATTTTGTCTTTAATCAAGTATATTTATACACAAACATGTGAAGAAACAGTTTTACAGTTTACTCTTTATTCTTTGAAGAGTGTTGTACATATGTGCCAACCAGCTTACTGCCCATTCATTCAAAATTCATCTCTACAAGATGAGTATGTATAAGGAAATGAGGAATTAAGTTTTATATCTAAATTTTGAAAGAAAATAATATAGTGAGTGTATATGTAATCTTTTTAGGATGGCTTATCACATTTCTCATTGCAGTGTTACCATACAAGTTAATAAACCTAATTATCTACATTCTATAGAGAAATAATAGAAATTTTGAGTAAAAATAATACTTTGTTGTCTCATTGGGATTTTATATATATATATATATATCTGAAACTGCAAGTCAAAGACTTGTGATATTAATAATTACTGCTTAAGCTTTTTTCCTCTTTTATATAAAAAAGTATAATTCAGTAGTGTTCTGTGCTTAAAAGTATAAACAGTAGTATTTATTGCTTAACTATTTTATAAAGAATCTTGTTTAGTTGTTTATACAGTTATTTCTATGTATATGACAGTGAAAACTGTAGAAGTACTTGTATAAAATATTACCTTTCTTTCTGCAATGTATACAGTTTTGTAAACATGCTCAGGAGGCTGAGACTCAGAGTCATTTTCTTGACTTCTNTTACAGTATTGATTTCATTTATGTTTACAGGCCGCATGTGTTTAATTGGTGTATTCCATTTTAAGTATCATCAATATGGGTGGGGTTTTTTTTTAAAGAGCTTTGAAAAATGAAATAAAAGTTTATCCATAAATTCTAGTTTCAATTTTCTGTGTAATGTGGGATTTTATAGCATTTATGGTAGCAAAGAGGTGAATGTCTCTCGCATCTGAATATTGCATCAAATGGTGCTATCTTACCATCTGGCTTATCCTTAAATCTTGGTACATAATCACATAGTTTGCCACTAACCTTCCCACATTTAAAGCAGGTATATTGTGCTAAAAATAATGTCTATTTCAAAGTCTGTTTTCTCCTGATACTTACCAATTATTAATACATTCATAGAATCATAGAATGCTTTTGGTTGAAAGGGACCTTAAAGATCATCTAGTTCTAGCCCCCTTACCATGGGCAGGGATGCCTTCCACTAGATCAAGTTGCTCATAACCTCATGCAGCCTGGTCTAGAACACCTCCTGGGATGGAGCATCCACCAGTTCCCTGGGCAACCTCACCACTTTCACAGTAAAAAACTTCTTCGTAATATCTAATCTAAATCTCCCTCTTTCATCTTAAAACCATTACCCCTTGTCCGGTCACTGATAAAGAGGCCCTTCCCAGCTTTCATGTAGGCAAAAAAGCATCTAAATATATGAAAAAGCTCAGGAATATAAGGGACACAGCCTTGAAGAGGAAAGCAATTGAAATTATCCTGGTTTACAGGAATGACCGTCAGTTTATAGTCTGGTCTGGTTTTGTCTAGAAGAGAGACCAGTAGGCAAAATGCTGCAAGGCTTAGTGGACAGAAGGGATATTGCTGTGCAGAAGTTTTTAGCCTATTTGATTTATTATAATAGGAAGTGAGCTAGCAAGTTACTCTAGGCATCTGTAAATCAATAAAATTCAGGAGCTGAATCCTTTTGCAACTTAAAAATATTAAGTCATCTCTTCTGTCTTAGATTAGTGGAAGATAAGAAGAAATATTTCCTCCCATCATGTTAAAAGCCTTATCTTCATCCAGGTTTTTAGAAATGAATACCCACATGCGGTTTGAATTCTAAAGACTGTGAACATACATTTTTAATTGAACTTTATTGAATCATTGATGGTCAAAATGAAAATTTGGAACTCCTGTCATTAGAGCTATATTCATTCAGCTAGTACAACATATAATGTATTTAGCATGCATATTTGATGTTCAGTGGACACCTGGTGTGAGATACAGTTATGAAGCAAGGACTGCCGTAGCTACATATTTTGGGGGCTTTGCCATGTGTTTCTTGTATCCTTGGAGACTAAATGAGTAGTAAGACTAAATAAGAGCAAGATCTTGTAGCACCTTTGTGAGAAAAATCTTTATATTGATATGGCATTTGGCCAAACAAGCATTTGCAAAGGGGAAATTATAAAATAACTGTCCCTGGGAACTTAAATGCCACACAGGGAATACAGCTTCTTGGTAGAGTTAGTTATTCCGTTAGCTCCACTGTAGAGTCATGTACAGTAAGTGGTCCTCAAACCTTCAACAGCTCCCCCCACTAACAGACCAGCTGGTTGTCACTCCAAAGCCATATAAGGGAATTCAAGCGTCCTTCCAGGGTACTGTTTAAAAAAACTTAAATCATTAAAAATGTCATCAGGCCTAGTCAAAAGCTAAATCCAGGCATAATCGTTCCCCTACGCACATCAGTGGTGACAGAGTTCTTATTAAAAGACGATAGGTTTCATCTTGCTCTCCTGAAGAACAAACAAAAGGGCTGCTCTGTGGTTGTGAGGTGAAGGTTACTGTTCTTTTAAGATATTTTCTTCCTTTCCTGTGGTACTATAGTGTAAAATGACATGTCCAGGTATCAAATAGATCATGTCTTTCCATACCAACTACATTCCGCCAGAGCAGTAGTGATCTACCCAGCTCTGAATCTGTACGGCACATTGCTGTGCTTGGATATTCTACCTGTCTTCTGCCTTGGGACGGGACATTCAGCAGCTCAGCCTGCCTAGGCAGGTGTCAGTGTTTTAGCAGCTTTTGTACAAAGGCTCATGACTTCATGACATCACTTATGTGTAGCCAGCGTTGTGAGCTATTAATGTAGCTCTTTGGAGAACTGTACAGCTGGAAAAGAAAGGACAGAGCTTCAGCTGGAGAGTTTCCTTATCAGAAATGATAACTTTTGTTGTCTTGGTGAGTTCTAAAATTTGCGTCATGTAGTCAGGCACCTAAATTTCCCTTGAAGACTTCAATTTTATATGTGTTTTTATAAAAATGTGAGGCATCCTATTCCGAATTGGCATCTTATCAGCTAGCGTCCTTCACACAGTAATCAATAAACTTATTAAAAAAAGTTATTGTTGATGAAGGCTAATATGTTAATAATAGCAGCAACCTAATAACATGTACTAGATGCAACCTAAGAATCACTGTGTTGAAAAGGAATATAACAGGTAGTAGAAGTAAAATCAGGACAGTGGACTTCCAGATGTATTCATTACACTTAATTTGGCTCTAAAACAACATGTGCTACTATGAAAACGTTTCTTAAAATATCATCCAGATTAATTTCCCAGTCACTGCAACATAGCTATATGTTTTGGTAAGATTCTAGTTGTAGTGAGGTGGGTGTTGGTCTGTTCTCTCAAGTAACAAGACTTGACATACCTGACATGTAATGCTTGGAGGAGTCCTACTTACTCTTCAAACATGGCACCACACCTTAAAACTTAAGTACGGGAAGACTGTATTCTCAAAAGTATTTTTGCTTAAGAGTTCCAGTAAGGGCTTTAAGCATGAATCTAGAAATGGTATTGTATTAGCTGTTTTTGTTGTTGTTTTTCCTAACGTGTTCTTATCTGAGGAAGACAAATTTTTTGCACACTGTAGTGTAATGGTGATAGAAAGCTAGTTGACATGCACTTCTTGGGATCTTTGTTCTTACAACTAACTGACAGTGCAGAAGGATGTTGTGATTAGGAAGCCTCAGGGTCTGACATTTGGGTACTAATCAAACAAAATCTGACTTGTCAAACCATTAATTTTTTTGTTTTGTTTCATTGAAACTACATAAAGGAGAATGCAGAAGAATTGGCAGAAAGCTGTCATAAAGCTTAAGTCTCTAAACTTTTCAGGTATTGCAGCAGCTTTTTTTTTTCCCCTTTAAGTCCATTTTGAGGCCACTATGGTTTTAGACATATTATGGGCTGACAGTGTTCCATTGACTCTCTTTGATACTGTGGGCATAGGTGGGCTTTTACCACTTTTTGGAGACAGAATCCGCCAGTAACGTAGCTTAGTTCAATTTAGCCTTGATTAGTATGATACCATTATTTTATATGAATTCTTTTCATACCACACTTTTTAGGAAATAAATAGTATTTTCTCTGGGCATTTCAGGTTATTGAGCAGTAGATCCACTTCTGCAAGGCCACGTGTCAGGTGGTTGATGCTTAGTCTAACTGTGCATGACAATATTTTGTCCTTAAGGAAGTTGAAAAACAGAACTGTGTTTAATTAGATTGTCTCTCTGTAAAAATCTTATTACTAATTAATTTTTCTGACAATAGGTCTATGCTAACAACTGATCCATGCACAATAATGGCTTTTTTTAGCTGCTGTTCCAAATACAGATCTTTATATTCCTGCTTTCAGATTTTACTTTTGTCTTCTAACAGTTACCTTGATATGCTCACTTAAAGTGTTGACTATATTGAAAAAAGTTACATCCACTGCCAAGAATTATGATATCCTGTCCAAAGATTTTATGCATAGCATGATTTCAAACATGTTCTGATTGAAGACACAGTTTCAGTGTTAAGAAAAGGAGCAGATTAGTAAAACCCTATCTCCCTTGTCAGTTTTCCATGACCAGGGCTAAAATGTCCAAGGAAAAATCAGTTCTACTGTTGAAAGTGAATTAATAATGTTTATGGATGTCAATTACCTTATTAATCATTAAGGATTTTTCAGATACAATATTAAAAAAAGGAAGGATAGAATAAAATAACTGTTTCCAGTGTCTTAATAAAATAGTGTTGTGTAGCTCTTGGCTGGAACCTTATAAAAAGAGTATGCTCAGTGTTTATTGCCTGTATTAGGAAGTCAATGTCTTACAGTTTGTCCACAAACAACATTATAAGCTCTTATTTATTTTTCCACATAGCAGTAAAGCTATTAATAAAATTTGTATTTGCTTTTTTACAGAACCCAAATAAATTTCACAGTAGCTATTGATTTCACAGCCTCAAATGGTAAGAATATAAAACATTTTATGTATGTATGTACTGTGTTCTGATTTAAGTGTACATGTGTGTGTGTATATCAGTATTCTGCTTGACTTCATTGTATTATTGATTACCTGTATGCCTGACACTTTCTGGAATCAGGACTCCATTTTGCTGAGCAACAGACTAGAGGCCAATTCCTGTCCAGAAAAGCAGGGCAAACAGAACAGATAAAAATTAAAAAAAAAAGAAAAAAGTTACAGGTAAAATTGAGTAAGTAGGAGCAGTTTACAAATATTTTTATATTTTGATTTTTTTTTAAATGTTTCTTTACTGGGAGAAAACCCTATTAAAATGTACTCAGACCATTGTCTTTTTACCAGACACAACCACAGTAACAGATGTAGGAAATAAGTTCATTTTCTTTTCATGTTTTTTTTCTTTTCAATTTCTTCTTTCTTAGATTTCTTTCATTCTTAAGAGAGAAAATTTTGAAATGATTCAGTTTTAAAGTAAATCTGATCCTTGCTTCAACAGGTAACCCTTCACAACCTACTTCACTGCACTATATGAATCCCTACCAGCTGAATGCTTATGGCATGGCACTGAAAGCAGTAGGTGAAATAATTCAGGACTATGACAGTGATAAAATGTTCCCAGCTCTAGGTTTTGGAGCTAGGCTGCCTCCAGATGGAAGAGTATCACATGAATTTGCACTGGTAAGTAAAAAAAAAAAATATATATATTATTTATTCAATAAAATTTGGGGAGTTAAGGTTGCAGTCTTTAGCAATTACTGGGCAAATGAAAAACAGCGAATGTGCTAATTCTTCTGTCTGAAAGACTGCTCCAAAATTTTTCATTCTAGTGAAGTTACTGAGAGAAATCTAGAGTCAAGAAGTCCCTGTAGGCCAAAAATAGTTATGAAGAAAAGTAATCATCTTTAACCTCATCTGCAGCAGCATGAGAAACAGATGGTTGAAAGCTAATCTATCTTAAGAAGCAAATGAGTCATGATACAAGACAGTCTTTCATTATTATTGTTATTGTTCTCTCTCATTTCCTGGGACCTCTTTATCTTTTACAGGCTTCTAGTTTAGAGACATAGAGATAAGTAGGTGGACTATAACTGAGGTAACAGGAACAAATCTGCGAGTGGTCCATGTGCCAGCTAAATTACAAACCTAGAATCTAACAGGATTTGCCAGAAAGGTTGATGTATTCTAACTTAGTGTGGATGTTCATCTATTTTCTTATTTTGAGTTCTTTGTTCTTCTCTGGGAAGTGTAAAGTTGTCAGAATTATAGTAAGTGTAGGTATATCAGATGAGTTTTAATTAGTTAGCAGTGAAGACATGGCAGAATACTGGTGACTGGAGATCAGCAGTCAGCCTGTGCTGGAAAACAATGCCACATGTCATATCTCAAGGAAAGGCTTTCCACATGGATAGTAATTTAAAACAGGTGCAATTGCAGATAGTCATTTGAATCACAGACTTTCTTTGGACTTCTTTGTAGAACGTTCAAATAGACTGATGTGTAATCTTAAGGCTATTAAAACAGCAGACTTGTTCCTGGCTAATTTCAGTTTTAAAAGTTGTTTCTAAAATTAATTTCATTCATTCATTAGGCACTGTGATGCTCTCACAGAGGAAAAAGCAAGTTTATTTTTCTTCCTCCATATATAAACATACAAGGTCATCTCCCATTTAATGCTAAGCAGTGTTTTCAGCACTCTTTTTTAGTGCTCTAGATCAATTTGATGAAAAAACACCTTTGCTTTTCTGGATTCTCAGGGAGTCACACTCAACCTCAGAATGAGATACTGGCACATTAAGCCAATGAGGTGTTGGCACATGAAGGAGAGTAAGGTGATTTGGAAGATTTTGGAGCCTTAAATGGATCTTTTGTCTGACCTGACGGGTCATTAATGTGGGATTTTGTTTACATGTTTGTATTTACATCTGTAAATAGGTATCCTCATTATGGAGACAGGTAGTAAAATAGTCAAAGAATTTACAGTACTGCCATTTCAGTGGGTACCCAAAGAATAAATTCCTTTCTTCATCTGTTTAATCCAGGTCAAAAATCAGTTTTCCAGGGCAGAAACATTGTAACAAAACAATGAAATTCACCTTATACTCATATAGTACCTGAACATCAGGATCTGACTATCATTTCTTCTTTTCAAATTTTTAAAATAAGAAATCATTGAGCCAGACCTGTGCCACTAAACATAATTCTACTTTTACATCTGCCCTTTAGTTCATACAGGGAAATGCCTGTTACTGTTGTATGTAAGAAACATTGTTCAGTTGCACTTAAGGTTGTATTTATGTTTAGGAAACAGTTCCAGTGATTCAGAGTGCATATAATATGAGGCTGCTAGAACCTCCTTCCTTAGTCGTTAGGTGTTTGTAGTAAGTTCTCTGAATAGATCCTAGAATGCTTAGGTCTTTGCCACTTAATAATGTACACTTGCTACTGTTCACTAACCTACGTAGTTTTTGCTTCATAATTACTTTTAGTGATGATTCATCCATTATTTTCATTAGAACGGAAATCCACAAAATCCGTACTGCCATGGAATTGGTGGTGTAATGGAGGCATATTACAGGAGTCTGAAATCTGTACAGCTTTATGGACCAACAAACTTTGCCCCTGTAATTAATCATGTAGCCAGGTAAGCATCACAGCAGGTACTTGCAGAAACTTCTCATTGTCAGTATAACTATGACATATAAGAGTATGGCAGTTATGTGATGCTAAAGAGTGAAAAGGTATTTACAGTTGTTTTGTTTATTCTGTCTAACACGATTATCTTGTACCATTGAGTAGGTTTGAAGAGTATATGACAGGATTGTACAGAATTTCATTGCTGTTTAAAAATATATACAAGTGATCTAGTTGATCCTCCCTGTGTTAAAATATTTGGAAAGTTCATAATGAAAGAAGAATTTTGTGAGGTCACTGCCATGTTCTTTTTTTGTCCTTTGGAGCAAAGAATTTTTGCTTTATAGGAAAGACGTAAGTCTATCAAAAAATGATGAAATGGTTTTCTTTAGGCAAATATAGTTCCTCTAGTCGCAAAATGTCCACAAAATTTTCCAGGGCACTCTCTGGTGGCAATTCACTGATGGTAGCAGAACTGTTAAGGCACTAGCAGAGCAACCACTGCTGGGGAGCCATGGTGCTGTGTTATGTAACTTTTCATCTACCTTTTCTAAGTAAAACCCACCTTGTTTTTGTAGAAGTTTCATTAAAAGTGTAATATTGCCTTATTTTGGCAGACAAGATCTTGACTTACAGCGTACATCCATGTGTTAGTACAGCATAAGTGATATGGCTGAGATAATTTAGCTAAGTAACTCCCTGAACAGATTATATTTTATTTACAGATTCAGAGAAAGAACTAATGTTTAAAAAACAAAGTAGAAGGCATGTGTAAATCATTGTTCTGCTGTTTTATTTATGATCCTGCAAAATGGTTAAATGTAGCAAGAAATATTTATTTACTATCTGTTCTTGTTGTTGTTAGTTCTACAGCCCAATGAAAAATAATTTGCAAATTCTATGGTGCAAAGAATTTTCCGTGCACAGAAAAGCGTGGCTAGATAGCTGATTTTGGTTGTTTATCATTAGGATTAGTTGTTCCATCTTCAAATCCTACCATTCAATTTATGTACATGTATATTCCGTTGATTGTCTTTAGCAGCTAGCTGTTCCCTTTTAATCTTTCATTTGACAGGATCTCTTCAGAAGCAGTTTCAGAACTGTGAGAAAATCCACCAATAATTATAACAGCTGATTTACATCTATGTGGCATTTAGTGTCTGCATTAGCCGTGTTAACTAGAAGTATAACCCACTGACTTCTCTGGCTCTTTCTTCTTCTTTAGAACTGGTCATATTGACTGACCTGGCTGGTTCAGAATTTCACAATTAACCTCAATCCTCCAGTTCATTTAAAAAAAAAAAAAGAAAGAAATTCTTGATCTAGTACCATCAAAACATCAGCACAAATTGAGCTCCTTTTCTCACCAGTTATTTCTTGGGAATATTTTTCAGCTTTTGCAGAAGTACAGAAGCTTGCCACTAGCATTTGTAGTTCTTCCACTGAACTTTTGTCTAAATATCAAATCATTGCAAACTTTGGGAACTCCTTCTGGTAGAAAATCACACTACATTGGAGTGTAAAAGTTAACTATCTTCATGGGGATTTCTACTGCAGGAGCAGCCTTAATACAATCCATGTGCCAGTCAACCAGTCAAGCTCTCAGTAACATCATTTTCCTTCAAGGTTCAGTTTCTTGGCTATTCTATGGATAGCTTATATATCATATCTCATAGACATGGTACTTGAAATGGTAATCTAGCCTGCAGTTGCTCTTGGAACTTACCTTCAGAAATTTCTTCTTCCTGCACCCCTGCTACTTAAAAATAGGCCTCTCATGAAACCTCTAGAAACAATGTCAGATATTACTGTCCTGTTGTGATCTCAGAATGCTTTAGAAGCTCTTTAAGCAGATAGTGAGTTTTATTATCCTTCCCCAACTAGGGACTTATCTAAGCTACACTGTATTCAACCTAACAACTTCTGTCATCTCCCCTCCTCATATATTTGTTGTAGAAGTCTTGAGAATGTTTTATGCTGTGGAAAACTTGAAATAACCATATTTCTGTTCCATTTCTTCAGTGTAGGTATGTAAGCAGTACTAAGTGCTCAGAAAGGATAAGGAATTTTTATTTTACTCTCTCATCATCTCTTGTCAATGCAGTCATCATTGAAAAGATTATAAGCATTGTGGAAAAATTAGATTAAAACAGTCTCTGCATGGTAAATGAAAATGTATTCCACAGTAGATCTCTAATCTGTGTGTTTAACTATCAGTCCCTGCTGCCAACATTCAAACAGATACATTCAACAGGTTCATTGTCAGTGAGGCTTTTCTGCCCATCTGTATCTTGTGGAGGGAGAGGGGAGAATGCTATGGCTTTCTGTTGAGTTGTAGATTCTATTTCACACACATTCCTCCAAACTCTTGTAAATGTTGTGGTTACAGCATGTAACATCAGAGTTAGAATTTTCTAGGCATGTGCGATCATTAGATGGTATCCTGTTCAGTGACCTAGGCCTTTCATGTTCAGTGCCCAAGAAGGTAGTGAGTTCTTTGGTAGTCATATTCTGTACTTGAACATATATTCCCCAGTATTCATACAGAGACTAGGGAGGTTTTTTTGTACTGCTGTCCATACTACTCATTGCTAATTCTATTACAAGGTTCTAGTTGACTACTTCACAGCACCAAGAACCTTCATGGAAGTAGGCACTGGTGAGACCACTCCTTGAAAACTGTGTTCTACTCTGGGCCTCTCATCACGAGAAGGATGTTGAGGCTCTGGAGTGAGTCCAGAGAAGAGCAACGAAGCTGGTGAAGAGGCCAGAGAACAGGCCTTATGAGGAACGGCTGAGAGAGCTGGGGTTGTTTAGCCTTGAGAAGGGGAGGCTGAGAGGAGACCCCGTTGCTCTCTATAACTACCTGAGGGGAGGTTATAGAGAGGAGGGTGCTGCCCTCTTTTCCCAAGTGACAGGGGACAGGACNATTATACTGGCTTCCATCAGGTGAAGCAGCAAGTGGAGCAGCCCACTTCACACAGAAAAAGTTCTTCACTAACTATATAGGACACGTGACCCTTGGAAATTGAAGATAAATGAACTGAAGTCGTAGTTTCTGATATGCAGGCCATAGAGTTCAGTGGGGCTGCTATTGACTCACTGTCTTTCCGAGCTTTCTGAATCTTCAGAAGCTGCTGATTTTCAGATATTACTTGCTTCTTGGGTACTTTGGCTGAGGGAGACTGGAATGGCACTGCATGTGTTTTACCTTGTATTCATGTACATAATAGAGAGAAGTTTGAGTCTTGAAAGGACATCTGTGGATGGTGAAAGAAGATGAATATCTAAGCCAGGTTTGCAGGGTGCATGTTCAGCCATTTTACAAATGTGCACATAAATGTGAACTATTAAGCTGCAAGCATAGTCAACAGTAAGTTATCTGGTTTTGTAAGACAATAAAAGAATTATGTGCTTTGCTGATTCCTGATAAATTTTATTTGTGCTATGAAACCAAACATTCACTATTGATGTATGCCCTTCATACCACAGTTTGTTCCCCAGAGGTAATACTATTAAAGTAATCAGGCTTCCTAACAACTTATGATTTTATAAGGGACGTTCTATTTTTGCTCCTCATGGTACTGATAGAGTTCCCATTTTTTACGGATTCAACACATGCAGATTATCAATATCATATTAGTTGCATTTTTCTAATGTCATTTTAAAGTAGAATGCGCATCTTAATTATGAATGTCTTTACTTTTGAAATCTACTGCATCATGTTTCTTTATTAGCCCTTAGTAGTGAAATTTTTGTGTTAGTTCTTTTGTATAAAGGTTTTTTTATTATTATAATGAGGTTTTTTCTTCCCTTAGATATGCTGCTTCAGTAAAAGATGGCTCCCAGTATTTTGTTCTTCTCATTGTTACTGATGGAGTTATTTCTGATATGGCTCAGACAAAAGAATCCATAGTGAATGTAAGTTTTGCTGAAAATGTTGAAATTTATAAGAATTATGGTTATAAGAATTAATATTTTAGGCAATAAAGTAAATGAGTTAACGTTTCAGGCACTAAATTCTTTCAGTAAATCGACCATTTCTTCCAAACAACAAAAGTTTAATATACATGAAGGCAAAAATAAAACACAAGTTGAATCTCAGCTTAATTAGATAATGTTCTATGGGAAACACTCTTCTCTCTAACGTTATATGTTTATGTGATTTTCCTCATCTGTTTCTTGCTTTCTCCTTTCTCCTGCACATCCCACCATGCAGTTCTTCGTAGTGAACTGTTCTTAATCTTTCTAGCAATTGCAGACAGCTTTGATGCTCCTCTGTTTTAAAAAATGCCCCAAACTTTCTGATCCCCAGTGGCAAGCATACCAGTCATCTGATTTCCTTCTAAATAGTCTACTAGAATTTTGATAATTCTTAATTGTTTCTTAGTTTCTGCATTACTTTCAATATTTTTTCACTTCAAAACTGCTACGCTTGTAAGTAGTATTCTGTTTTATGAACAGCTTCCATTTCACTTTTGCCATTGGGAAATGCCAGATCAAAGTACACACAGAAACAACTTCAAGACAAGGTTTGAAAAGTTCTACACCACAGCACCATTTCAAAACAAGGAGTGTAGAAGGAGGTGGTGTATTTTTGAAGGACAGCTTTCCCTACCTCCTGTAGAGATTCAACACCATTCATGTTTGTACAGTGCACATGAAAATATTACTGAAATATTCTTTCAGTGGGGAGCAAGATGTCCTCAAGTTCTAGACAGCAGCACACAGACAGAGTCTACTAAGCACTTCGACAGCCAACCTTGTAAATTTTTACACCCACTGTGTTTGAAGGTACCTTCGAACTGGTACCTCTCATCTTTCAGCTTCCAATATCAAAATAAGATAAACCTACTCTCACTTTTAAAACAGATAAACAAGCTTTTCGCTTGGAAGCTCATCCTCTGGTCTAGCCTAGAAGTTCGGGATGTAGTTTCTTTTAGATGGTCTTCTTTTAGGTGACAAAAAGGCTTCATGGAATAAAAAGAGCAACCCTTGATTTAACTCATCCCTCAGTTTGAAGTCTGTAAGTAAGACACTAGCAAGTCCAGTTGGCTGCTATCATGTAAGGTTAAGTAATTTGCCACTAAGACATACAGAAAAACCTTGTTTCCAGTAATAGTTCATTTCCAGGAATAACAGCTGTTAGTCTGCAACTGTCTGGATATACAGCAGATGTGTTGTTAGCTTGGAATGAATGGAAGTTTGGGAATATGTGCTGTATTTTCTTTTTATGGAGGTGCATTCATTTTTCCATATAATTCCACTATACCACAACAGAAATAATTAAATGCTATTCAGTAGCAGTTTTTTTCTGTCTTGATAATATCCAAAATAACAAAAAGGGCAATGATGTTCAATACAACTTGATTTGTGTAAAACTCAGGAAGAACGTATTTAATTTTTTAATACTAATTGTGCTTTTAGGCACCTTTCTCATTACAGCATGTCAGACACATTCTGTTTTACCAAACTGTTTAAAGGTTATGCTGTCATTTGGGAAATGCCAACACTTAAGTTTATATGCAAAAATTTAACTCTTTGTCTTTATACTGTCATTGCCACTTACTGTTTCATATACGTTGTATCGCACAATGTGTCTGTGTGATTTGGAATCTCTTTAAAGGATATTTTCTTTACAATGAAGCAGTAAGTTCTACAAAATGCCTTCACATCTCAAAATTTTCTATACTCACTGTAATTGACTTATGCAGGGCACTGTAATTCAGTTACAGTTACACTGTATTTATGATCCTTAATCACAGAATCACAGACTGGTTGATTTTGGAACTGTGCTTTGGATGTCATCTTGTCCTCCTCCCCTGCTCAAGCAGGGCCACCTAGAGCTGTTTGCCCAGGACTGTGGCCAGATAGCTTTTACTTTCATTTTCAGTAGCGTATTAGTATTTAACTAAAAAGAGCTTATTAAATTTATTTCACTCTGCTACAGAGTTTTAGCTGGGAAACTGACTATATACTAACTTGTGATAAATTTGCAGTCAATATATAGTATATAGCATATAATGTATACAGGTGTAGATCATTAAGTAATGATTTATAGAATTACCTATTTTTATTGTTTAAAATAACATTTTTACAGTAATTAACTGTCAATCTTCTGCTTAAAGAAAGTTGGGTTTATATGTAGAATTATGACAGATGAAGAAATAAATGAGGATGATGTATCTAAAATGAAAATATCTTCTAAAACAAGGGAGAAAACCACTTTTTATATTCTAAAAGAGAAATATAACAGTATGCTATAACCACTTGACTTCAGACTTCAGTGAAGCAAAGTTTAATTTAGCAGAAAATGTACAACATGATTTTTGGCCAGGGTATACTCCTGTTTAAAATGAGTATAGACGTTTTACACTTCATCAGAATATCTCAATAAGGAACAGCTGTCAGCCCAGACATTTGGTAGGTTTTTCTTTTAGTTGTTACCCTCCTCAGCAGCAGCAGTTTCAGATTATTTCTGTAAACTAGCAGATATCTGGTGGTACTGTCAGGGCAGGAGAATGCAATATTTATGATACTATCTTTGTAATTTTAAAGGTTTTACAGAGAATTTATTCAAGGAAAGCTGATATAATTTTTGCCCTTTTTAGTTAAATGAAAAAGATAAAGTAAAATTTAAAATCTTACCATAGTCCAGTTCAATATCTTGTTTACTTTGTGGCATGGATGACTGACTTGTTTAAAATTTCATTGATGGAAGAAATATAAGATACATATTGTTCAAATAGATGTTCTATCCTCTCGAGAAAAAAATAGTGTCTTCTCTATGTAAAAAATAGCATCACATATTCTGAAGCATCTATCTAATACCAAGAAACAGCACAGTACATTTAAATAAACACCAAACTGTCATTAGGTACATATTTTCAATTATTGTCAATTGGCAGGAGTTTCTAAGATAAATTTCTCATCTTAGTTGTCATGTTAGTATCAAATCCTATCATAGGCTGTTGTGTTTAATTACAATCCTATATGTTTTAAGGATATATATAAGGAAAAAAGATTAAAATAATCGTCTGCCTTTCTGTCTTCATCCAAGATTTTTCATACCACTTAAGCAGTTTACACCACTCATATTTTTAGGGGAAAAAAAGTGTTCTTTAAAACATGACTTCTGCTTGGTTTTTTATTCAGATTGCCCTTAGATCTCACATATAGGTTATGTAATGCGTTAAATGTCTTTTTTTTTTCTTCTTTTGAAGGCTTCAAAACTTCCAATGTCAATAATTATAGTGGGAGTAGGACCAGCAGAGTTCGATGGTAAGTGTTCTAGTGGTTTTCTAGGGGTTTTTTGTATTTGTTTACGTTTTAGTTATATGTGATTTTTCAAATTATTTTTGTTCTTAAAGAGAGAATAATATGGAACAAGCAACAAGCACTGTTGATATTTCCTGCTGGATTGATTGATAATTCAGTATGATTACAAGCTACCACTCAGGGCTGTGTAGCCGCTCAGGCTTTCTATCACAGAACCATATGGGGGCTCAGCATTTACTGAGCTCCAGAAGATGAGCAGAAAAAGAACCCTTGCAGTAAAGTAAGCATGCTTACTCTGTAGTGTTGAACTTCTTCAACACGAGTATTTAGTTGCCTTGTGAAGTGTCAGTTGACCAGGAATATTGATCATCTTACTGCTGAAAAAAATACTGAGAAAAATAAATACAGGAGGTGGTCTGGGTTGAACTGGGTTTCATTAGAGAACAGGAATGACCCTTACTGTGTAGCAGCATTGTGAGACTATTACAGCAGGAGAGAAATTAAGAGAATTATTTACATATTCTGTCAGCTGATGTTCCAGAACATCATTCTCTATTGCAATAACTAAACTGCTTCTGTTATCTGGACTGATTTATTACGTTCCATCACATATATAGCTGTACTATGAAGTGTAGATACTCCCTGTGGATCTGTTCCTCAAAGTCCTACGTTCTTTCTTTTTAATTCTAGTACTTCTAGTTAGACAGTATGCCTTCTTCTGTATGTGAAATATACTGTGTCACTAATGACTGTATGTGTTAATTCTTGTGCAAACATTCTGAGAGTATGAAAAGAGGAGAAAATGACACCAAAAAAATGTTGGGGATTGACTTTTTTACACTTTTTGGCAAGTGACATATTAGTGATAATTCTAAATGTCTTATTCCTTGAACAGAGTGTCCAGGTTGATACTTACATTCAGATGACTATATGCCGCAAGCAATGAGAAAAGACAATTAATCTTCATAAATACCTGTGAGGGAAATTTGCAAACTTCATTTTTAGCCCTGAGGATTCCAACTTTAGTTGTATATTACTTACTTTTCTCTCACCCTGCCTTTGGCTTTTCCCTTTCTGCCCATTTGTCCAGTCCTTGGTTTTGCCCAGGCTCCCCTTACTTCAGGCAGGACAAGTAGATTCTGTGTTCTTTTTATTTCTGGATGTTGTCTTTTCAGACTTCTTTGGTGTCATCCTATTACTTTTCTTAAGGCAGAGTTCTGGTTGTACTGCAGGATTCCATCTTTGCACCCACACTTTTTGAGCATACTGCCTCAGTGAAATTCGCCTATTAGACCTGTACCAAATCTGTAGTCCTTCAGTGTCCAAGATGGCAGATTAATGGCTTTCCTATCTGCAAAAATTCCTTCTGGAGAAAAAACCCAGACTCTATATCTGATGTGAATGCTGAATATTTAGGTTTGTTGGAGGGAGGGTGTATGTTCCAGGGACATTGTCTTAAAATTCAAATGCCAGTCAAACCTCAGTTCTGCTGTAGAGAGACTAAGCTACTTCTCTCCAGATATCACTGTACACTAGATCTCGCAGTCCCTACTGGCTACCAGAGATTTTCTTAAAAGTCCAGAGCTCAGCTAGATGGCAAATAAATTTCACAGAACATTACTTAAGGATGTGAGGATGACTCTTAATGGGTCAGATCAGGGCTCTGGTTTGCCCAGTATTCTGTATCTGACATGACCGTGGGTTGTTATCTAGAGAAAACTAAGCACAGAAAAGGCAAATGTCATAGTTTCCTGGCTGCTGCTTTTAGATTTGAATTTTCTGTGCAGGATGTGTTTTTTGTCTGTTTGGAAATTTTCAATGGATCTCTTCAAATGCTTGTTCAGTCTTCTGGTTTGAGCACATGTACAGTTTTTGCATCAACAGCATCAACTGCAACATACTCTACACACCTACTAATTTTTAATTTGAATAAGCATGCTCTTTTGTTATGGCTTAAACTTGGCTCCTGATAGTGTCATTTATGCTTTCTAGTTCTGGCATTGGAAGAAGTAGGTTTTGAAATGCTGATTTCAGTGTCAGTGAACTCAGCCCAATTTGTAAACCCCTGAGAAGCTCAGTGATGCAGGGCTTTAATTTTCATAGCATAAGCTGAAAGAAGTTTTGTGGGATTGCAGATCCAACAGCTGAGCACTAATCTGTGATCCTAAATCCATCCTTTTCAACACTGACCAGAGAGCAGGTATGCATTCCTACCTAGAATGACATCTGAGTTATCTGGACAATTTTAGAGTTTTTCTGGATCCTGCTCAGAAAGATACAAGAAGAGTTACACAATAAATTTACTATTTAAAAAAGAAAATAACCTCAGCTTTCCCATGCAATCATTACTTTTCCAGTATGAATTTGAGTTATTACCTCTTTGTGCTCTATCCTATGATATCTTCTCTAAGAATACTTGCTGAAGATGAAATCTTCTCCAGCTAAGAAAGTATAAATATAGCCATATCAAAACAGATATACTTGCTAGTTTGAGAGATGGAAGGATAAGGACCTTATTATGGCCTGTTTTGTTCTGAAGATGACAATAAAGACAGAAGTATATATTGTTAGCATGAAAAAGTGTAAAATAACTGCAAAGCATGATGTACTTTATGTCACAAATGACCTTTAAGTGGTACCTAAATAACAGTTGTTGGGTTTGTTGCCCTAAAGTGTAAATTGACTAAAGTATTTCTCAGTAAAATTGTCTTTGTTGTGTTGCTGAACTCGTAGATTAATTCATTTTGTTTCTTTTTTAATAAGCTATGGAAGAACTGGATGGTGATGTAGTGAGGATTTCTTCAAGAGGAAAGTTTGCAGAAAGAGACATTGTGCAGGTGGGAGAGAATGTTTGCCCTGATAGTTGGATTTTACTTATCCTGTTTCCATCTCTTTCCTTGTTTCTATCTATATTCCTGCCTTCCATGTCATGTTAGCACTGACATACTTTATCTTGAGGTGTTCCTAACAAGCTCAGAAACAATCTGTAATGCCTATAAGTCCTTATGTAACACATAGTAGTGGATCTGCATTCATTAGGGAAATGACCCCTGACTGGTAGCACACCAGTATAAAGTCTTAGGGTTATACAGCTATGGAAGAAGAGTTAGTTGCCTCTGTATCATATTTTCACTATGATTCCATAAAGAAAAACTGCAGCTTTTATGAAGGTTGGCAATACCTAGACTTCTAACAAGTAAATTTGAGATGCTTAGGGTATCCTTCCTTGCCTCTTAACTGCCAGTCCAGAAGACCGTGAGTGTCCCCTGGTTCCTGCATTGCTTCTGCTGTATATGACCATGCAGATGCCTCATGCTTTACGAAACCTTATGACAGCTGGAATAGGTTGCCCGAACAGGTAGTAGAAGCCCCATCCTTGGGAAACATTCAAGGTCAACTTGACCAGGTTTCTGAGCAACCTAATGTAGTTGAGGATGTCCCTGCTTATTGGAAGGGAACTTGAACTTGGTGACTTTTAAAGGTCCCTTCCAAGAAAACCGTTCTATGATTTGTGTTTATGTGACTGAATCAAGCCTTAAGAGAGCTACTCTCATCTGCATTCCACAGACTCCTCCATTTCTCTGCCAAAGTTTTCTGGTTCTGTTCCTGCTCTCTACAGTCATTCAGTCAGCCTAGTAGTTGTCATTTAAACCCGTACAACCATTAGCAGGGTGCTATAGCAGTTCTGCTTACATAATACCCCTTCCCCTCAGACCTGCAGATTTCTGCAACTCTACAGACTGTCCAGACTATATACTTCATCCATGCTCCAGACACTCCATTTTGCCTCCTGATTAGCTACCCTCCCAGACAGACTTTGTTTTGTAATTAGTTTCCTGATCAAATAAAATTAACTAGCTATGCCTTTTTTATTTTCACGAGGCACTGAAGTGCACACCAACACTTTCCATACGAGGGTAAGAAAATGTCTGTATTTGAACATGCGTCCGCTCATACCAGGTGAAGCAGTCACACTGAGCTTTGTATCACTGTAACAGGTTAGAGTGTGGTTTCTGTCTCTCTGTCTCTCCTCTCTCACACTTGGTTCCCAAGCTATAGGGTTAGTCCTGGGCTTTTTGTGTCAGACCTTGTATGTCAGCGTTGTTCAACAGAGCAATATGTGGCGATCTGCCTCCAGAGCTGGAAGTGTTTCTGGACCCCAAACTAGTATTTCTGCAAAAAGCCCTGTGCCATCTCAGATTTTTTTAAAGCTAATTCAGATATCTCTAGCATGCATTTGTTACATTTAATAATTATACAGAATTTCTACAAACAACAGCAGCTCCAAAAGATGCTAGTTTCACTTTCAAAGAGTGTAAATGAATAGAGTTCTTCAAATATTTTTAACAAGATTTCTGAAAATGCTTTGCACCAGAAATATTCTAATTTCTGCTGAGAAATAAAAAATAATATGCAATGAATGCTCTTTCATATTTCTTAAGAATTCATGAAATATCAGAAATGTAATAAGAGATATTTATTTACTATTAATGTATTTCAATCAGAACTAACCCCCAAGACATATTGAGTTACCTGAAGGCAGTATTATTCTGTACTCTTTTTCTGTCTGAATACTAACAAATACATTATAGGCTAGCTAAATAAAAATAAAAAGGTCTGACATCAAACCCTTTAGGTTTGGTGTTACCCCCATTTTATATCTGGCAGGATAAAACTGATTTACTTTTTATAATGAACCACTGTAATAGTAAAAGTTTAGTTCTTATGTGTATTAGATTATCTAAAAATAGCTAGTGAAATTGTTAATTTTAGCAATGTTGTGAAATATTTTCATTAAATTAGTAAAGGAAAAAAATGCCTGCTAACAGTGAGTCACTATCATTTGTATTTACTGCTCACTGCGATTAATGTAAAGATGTGGCCTTATTTATTCCCTCCTTGATAGTAAATGTGTATTGTAGGGTCTCTGTATGCATATTACATGTGTACCAATTCTTCCGCAGTCTATTTCATTTCTGGTCCTTCGTTACCCTTTTTTTTATTTAAGAAGTTTTAGAAAAATACTTACTCATAGTAGTGTACCTATTGTTTCTCTTGAAAATTTTGTATATTGGCCTATAAATTAAACACCTCAACTGTAGAAAAAGCACTGCACATTCTATCAGTTTCCGTTTGGTTTCTGTTACATCTTTCATTATGTTCCTCTGCCACCTCCACTTATACATGTTAGCTCTAGGCCTTGCTGCCATTGCCAGTTGTCCTCGTATATCTGTATGTTTGCTTCTCTGTCCATAGTTCCTCTAGCTCCTCCAACATCTACATAGCATAAGGAGAGGGAAGAGAGAAGAAAATCAGGCTGTCTTTATTGTATAACTGCATTTCAACAATTACACTGTTGCATTAGCCTCCCTTTGCTGCAGAACACTGTTCTGAGTTTTTGTGTCTGCAGAAAAGGTAAGGTGATCTCTTAGGATGGGATGCATTTTTTTCTTTAAATCAGACTGCATGTGCTTTTTACATAAGACTGGCATTGCATTAGGAAATGAACAGCTACATCAGGTGGAAATAAACACCAAGCTTATCCATACCCAGCTGGCTGTAAACCAGCAGGTGACAGACAGGCTTGTTTTGTTTTGTCGTTCTTCTAACTTCATGCTTCTGGGATCAGTCAGGTGTACTCCTACAGAAAAGTTGATGGAGTTTAAGAAGCCATCACTTGAAACAGGGCAATGCTGGACTGGCTTTTGAAAGCTGTGAGAGCTTTTTATGAAATGGAGGAGTTGGTGCTAGTAACTGTCACAGTACATGCTTGTCTTTTGAAGATCCACTGAATCTACACAGAAATAGTTAAGGCAGCTAATTACAGAACTGCAGACACCTTGCTTCCTGGCTTTATACCCTAACATCTGTTTCTTTTTTACCTGTTCTCCTGCCCTTGTGCCTTATACATTCTTGGGCACAACAAAAAGAAGTAAAGGTTGCTTCCATCTGGAATAAAGGCTACTCTCATTGAAGCTACATGGTCTTGCTGGCTACTCTTATGGTCTTACTGACTGTAGCAACCTGCACTGGCTGGCTCTGCCTGAGGAGCAGGGTTGCCCTAAAGAATCTCTAGAGGTCACTTCCAATACTGAACACAGTATTCAAGGAGCAGCCTCACCATTGCCGAGTACAGAGGGAGAATAACCTCCCTGGACCTGCTGGTCACACCATTTCTGATACAAGCCAAGATGCCATTGGCCTTCTTGGCCACCTGGGCACACTGCTGGCTCATGTTCAGTCACTGTCAACCAACACCCCCAGGTCCTTCTCCTCCAGGCAGCTTTCTAGCCACTCTTCTCCCAGTCTGTAGCTGCACAAGGTTGTTGTGCCCCAAGTGTAGGACCCAACATTTGGCCTTGTTAAACCTCATGCCATTGGTCTCAGCCCAGCAGTCCAGCCTGTTCAGGTCCCTTTGCAGAGCCTCCCTGCCCTCCAGCAGATCGACACTTCCAGCCAGCTTAGTGTCATCTGCAAACTTGCTAAGGGCCTTCATCCAGGTCATTGATAAAGACATTGAACAGGCCTGGACTCAGCACTGAGCCATGGGGGATGCCACTTCTAACTGGCCTCCAGCTGGAGTTAACTCCATTTACCACCACTCTCTGGTAATTTAGTGACAGGTTTCAGTTTAATTCAACATGGTTCAAATATCCAGACTTGAAGGTTTTCTTTTGGTAATTTGAGATCCTTTTCAGGAGACTTATGCAAAGAGGCATCTCTTACTTGAATTCTAAACATCTTTTAGGAGGAGGTTGATGCATAGATGGGTTTCAAAAGTCCAGGGTGAGAAGTGCTTTCCAAATTTATTGTGAAAATTATTTAATTAAGTTCAAGTTCTTTATTGCTGAAATGTCTTTCTTTTGGGGCTTTGGTGTCCCATTCCATACCCCTCCACACTACTCTTATAGTTTTGGGTTGGGTTTTTTTTATTTGTGTAATATATTTAGTAGATTCTTCTGTTTATTTCTATCTTTTCTGGAAAACTCTCAGTCTCAGAAATGCACGGGGGGCTAAACTCTTGCTGTAATTCAGTGTTCCCCCAAATCCTGAAAACTTCAGTCCTTTTTAAAAAAATTTAATTTAATCTAGAGCTTTAGCTGGTTTGCATCCAAGAAAGCAAATTTTTTCTGATTGGTAGAATAGGCAAAAAAGTCTTCAGATTTTACGGTTTAGCCAGGAAATGAGAGATGTGTGCATTTGGCTTCTCAATCAGTTCTAGTTTTATCCTAGATACAACAGTTAACAATTAAGTCTTCCTTGTTTTGTGAAGATGCAGGGCAGGGGGAAGGCACTGCTGGGCCAACATAGCTTACCCTCACATATCAGTACCAGAAGTGGCTTTGGACACTGAATCCAAATTTTGAAGTTGCCCAGATGTTGCCTTGAGATAGGCTTCAAAATCTGAGCAATAAGCAGACTTTAGAAACAGCCTTCCCTTTGGCACAACTTATTTAGCTAGCTTAACATCTCTGCATGCTGTCTGTTGTGAATAAAAATCAAGCCTGGGTGGTTTCTTTTTTCTATACCAATAGCATGAGCATCTCATTAATTATTAGGAAATTCACACAGAGCTGAATAGTTAAGTTTTTAGGTGTTGTAGATCTCTGTATCACATAACAAGTTCTTTTTTCAATCCAATCCTTTTTGCTTGGATTCTTTATGCATTTGTTAGTATCTCATAAAAGTGTTCAGATGGCTCATAGTTTTACTAAGTATAATGCAAAATGGTCAAGAATATAAAGTCATCCTTTCTGTTTTGTTCACATCAGATGGCAAAATTTCTACTTACAAACTGCCAGTGCAGAGACAGTCTGGTAGGACTCCCTACGACCAGGAGATGTAAGCTAAGAACAGCTTTCTGAGGCAGAGTTACTTTGTTGTATGAAAATGGTTGAGAGTTAAATGAAATCTATCAATGAAACACATCATTAATATTCTGAGCTGGCCATGGCTTATGGGAAGAACTTCACCCAAGTGCAAGCATGACACTTTCTGTTAGAAGATGAATTTTTTTTAAAATTAAGACACAATGTGCATATGTAAAATAAGTATTATGAAGTGCAAAGTATGTATATAAAATGTAAAATATAAAATCTTATATATAAAATGTTTAAGGTAGCATATTCATATACTCTAACTCCCTAGTAAAGATATTCTTATTTTTATGCTGTAAGATGCATTCTGGGTCTGCATAATGACCTGCGTGAACATCTCTTTTGTTTTGTAGTTTGTGCCATTCCGAGATTACATTGACAGAAGTGGAAACCACGTGTTAAGCATGGCAAGACTTGCTAAAGATGTTTTAGCTGAAATCCCAGAGCAATTTCTGTCCTACATGAGAGTCAGAGGAATAAAGCCATCACCTGCACCACCACCCTACACACCCCCTATTCATGTGTTGCAGACTCAGATATGACTGCTCCAAAGTGCTTGGCATTCAACAGGAGTCAGGAATCTCTGGATGCAGCAGTAGCTTCTGATAGCTTTTTGGAGCTATACAAATTCACTTCACGTACCAAAATTCTACTATGGTTGCACAAGCAACTGGAAAGCTTTTAAATGAAAGGGGCAAAATGTTGATGTTCTCCCTGAGTCTTTTTTTTTTTAAACAAAAAAAATCCAACTTTTTTGATGAATTTATTTTAGGGGAAAGCACAAGTCAGGATTTCAACTCAGAAGATATTGTCCTCTCCGAATCCTGTGTGTACATAAATGTATAGGAATGCTATTACTCTGTATCAATGTTTACATGTTACTATTTTTAAATTTCAGTACTTTTATAACTATTCTTAAGAATAAAAGTTTGGAATATTGACTCACATGTCTTCTAGCTTGCAATAGTTTGTCACAAGATAACAAGAGAAGCAATATCTCTTTGAATGTTTGTCCAGACAAACACAAATGGAAGTTGAGAAAAGGACAGATATGTCTGTGTTTTCCAATACCTGATTTGCTTCAATCAGTGCTTAGTAATCCATTCATCTCACGCCTTGAGAATAAACTCCTAAGATGTTAATAACATAATTGCATATGACTTACAACTAACTCCACACTCCAAGGGGGAGGTATGTGTATTTTTTCAGAGATTCTTCAATTTCTAAGTTTACATTTTTTTTAAGCTAGTAACTGAAGCAAATTAGAAGAGTTAGTTACTATAAGTAATTAAAGAAAATTACCTCAAATCAGACCTATCAGAGGATTATAGTTGACTCGCTGAGCTCATTAAATCTTATCATGCATTACTTAAAGGACTGGAAATTTTGCATCAGAAAAGTCTTTCAGGGTGATTACAGTGGATGTTTTATAATGGACTGTTTTAAACTTAATTTAAAATTTTAACTTTTTCTGTCTAGATTGCCCATTCAAAGGGATGCTGGCTCTTAATATTTGGGTTTGATATTGTCATTTAATCACATTTCCATTCAGGGTGCATGAAAGATAATGTTAATTAACTGGTTTAAAAATTGCACAACCATGTTGCTTTGTGCACAGTTTTGTGTACGGAACTACCCAAAATTTTTATTATATGTGTGTTCATATATAATTGTAAGATGGTTTTGCATGTACAGTTTTTACAAAATACACAGTTTTGTGAGTTTGTGTCAGATTAATTTTATTTAGAACTAATGGCCTTAAATTTCACAAAACTCCTGAAATGATTGTGAATTGCCTTCAAGTACTGTTAAAACTGAACATTTTAATTTTTTGTGTCACAGGTGTAATTGTCTTGTAATGTAACTTTTTTCTTTGCATATAAGCAGTTTACTACTTTTGTTTCTTACTACTGTATGTTGTAATGTACAGTATAAACCTAAGGTGCATTTTTTAAGCATGAGAAGTTTTTTGCAAGAAAGCATATCTTCATTATTAATGGTATATAATGATGTAAATGCAGAATCTTCCATTTTTAAATATATTTAACTTCCTTTAACTATCTCATGTGGGAAATTCCTTTTTCCAGATAATTATTCTGTTATTTTAAAAAAAAAAGTTTTTTTGTAAAAATAAATCTTGTTTTATTTTTTTTTCCAAACAGTTTTTACATAAATATGGACTTTAATTGTCTCACCAAAATATGTATTTCTTAGTGGATTGATGTTGCATGAATGAAATTTGATACCTGGCAACTACAAATTTTGATGAAAGTTCATCATAAAGAATAAGTTAAAATCTACTGAATGGTGGTGGTGTTCTTCCATTTTCTACATTTATTTTTCATACTTACAGTGTTGACACTTTAGAAATCATTGAATTAATGTTATGTTTCTGTTGTTTCATTTGGTTAGATAAATTTTTATGTTGACGTTTGTATTGCCTCCCAGTGGCCCATGTATTTAATGGGATTTCATTCTAAGGTCAAAACTACGTATTTCTTTATTCAATTTAGTGTAAGTTTATCAACTCTCCTTTAACCAGCACCTTTTATTAATCCAAAGATCAGTCTCAAAACTATTTTATTCTCTCCAGCTTATTCTATTCTGCACAGCTGTTTTTCCTTCTCCTTGGTGTTGGATTCTAAATCTGACGTATGGAAAGGAAAGAAAGAAATGTGATCATTGGACTAAGTTTTCAAATTGGGATAAGGAGGTTATATTATGACATTCCCTATACTGTAATGTGTGTGAGGATCATTATGAAGGCTCACATACTAACTAGCCTCAGTCATTTCACTACTAGAGATTAATGGTCAGAACTTGAATTTCTCCAAAATCTGTACACAGCTATTTTTACATCTGCCTTTATTCTTAAGAATAATGAGACACAAAAGTTGTATTACTTCCCAAGAAATGCTAGCTGCTACCAAAACTTGATGATTTTCTATGACTAAAGAGAGTAGCAGGGAGTATTTATGTTTAAGAACAGTAAAACATGACCTATTAAGTGAGAAATTAGTTGCCCTGAAAGAGACAGTTGATAATGAAAGCTCTCTTCCTTTGGTATCCATTTTGGAACAGGTGTTTTCTTTGTAATGCATGCAGAAAATGCTGTGGGCAAAGCTGCAAACTGTACAAATTACTCTGTCTCATGAAGATGTAATTTGAGAGTGACTATTTTAGATTTGATTCTCACTAGTGAGGAATCGTTTGCTAATTTGGAAGGAGAAACTCATTTGATCTTAAGTTACAAAACAGAATTTTGTAATTTTAGGCTGTGGTGGCAACACAGTAGAATTTACATGAACTTAAAATCAACTCACTTCTATACACAAAAAGGTGTATTGAGTGTGATCCCCCAGGGAGGTATCTGAAGAAGAGGAGCAGAGTTCAGGAGAGCAGGTATTCTCTGAAAAGACAGAGCTTATAAAGCAAGAAACTCTCACCTAAGTATGGACAGATGAAGTTCACTCCAGAATACTTTATGAAATGGTGAAACAATCAGAATGATAAATTATTATAATCTTTGAGAACTAACTAAAACAAAACATTATGACTAATAGAAGGAAACATTATGCCAATACATTGGAAACCAAGGAGGATAGTAAGAGGCTATTATGGCCGTATCAGAAGTTCTTTATGTGGAGAAATCAGCAAGAGTAGAAAGGAAGAATACATTGGTATGGATAAATGTGAAAGATAGCACAGGTATGTGTGAAAAGGGACAGAAAAATGGAAAATAAATTATGACTGCTAAAGGCTAGTAAAAGGGAAGGAAAGTTGAGTCCATTATTTTAAAAAAAGAGTGAGCAAATAGTAAATCTAGGGAAAACTGAAACGGTCAATCGCTTTTTCCTTCAGGCTTCACAGAGATGGGATAACAGTTGAATTAAATAGTCCATTAAAGAAAATCTAGACCTAGTTTTACATCTACCAATAAAAAATTGCTAATAATACACACTTTTGAAATTATTTTCTTGAAAAACAATATAATGAGCTAGAGAGTAAAAGAAACATCTGCTTTAACATGACATTTTAAAAGCAAAGCAGGAGATAATGGCCTTATTTGAAGTGTTAGGAAATCCTACCTCAGGTACCGGCACAGGGATGCACAGGCCACCCAGTTATTAGGACAATCATGTTCCTTTCAAGGCTGGGCAGAATTTTTGCTCACCTGGGAACAGGCCAGTGCAGAAGTGATGGGAATTTCACAATGCCCAGCCACAGCCTGCCATGCCTGGAGAAGGCTGTCCCACCACCTCCCATAGCTTGGGAGAACTGTCTTAACACACATGGCACACAAGGCACTGGGAACCATGCTGCATGCCTGTGGGTCACTATCTCACTGCAGTTGTCCACCTATGGCATGGAATATCTATAAGGATGCTCAGTCGCTTGAATGCCTCTGATTTTTTTTCAAAATACAATCATCATATAAGAATCCCAATGATGAAATTTCTTATTGTCAGATGTTTGGCTGTAGGCACATGCTCAGAAATGCAGTACTCTCTGTCCTTTCTTTAGATGGCCAAACTGAAAATACCAGTCAATTACAGTCACACTGTAACGGTAATGAATATAAATGCACAATGCTAGCTTGAAATAAAACCTGAAATCATATCATACCAGTTCAGTGGCAAAGAAGCAATAATCCATCATGAAGTGCTGAATAAAATTTGTACTGTTGCCATAAAGCATTTTGAAAGAAAGTAAGAGCAGATTTCTTATGAAAAACATGAGCAGTATGAACCACCAGCCTAACAATGTGAACGGATGTGGTCAGTCTGTCCTGAAAATTTTCTAATACAATGGCATCAATTGGCTCTCCTACATGCATTCACATCAGAAAGGGTTCTCGTGATCTCACATGGTGACATTTTCTGTGATAACTCACTGTGGTAATGAAAAAGAGGCAGGCAGGTTGGTCAACCCTATAGAAACCTACCCTGAGCATTTGTCCAACTTGTTACAACAGTTGTCTGTGACTTTTCCCAGTTGACCCACATCTTATTTGAAGTCTCAAAACTAGACCTGGTACACTAGCTGAGGTCTTATTATTTTGAGAGCAATCAGAGGGTTTTGGTGTCCCTGCCCATGGGGACTAGATGTGTCTGTGTAACTAGATGATCTTTAAGGTCCTTCTAACCCAAATCATCTATGATTCTGTGATCTCAGGTGCCCTATATTCAAAACTTCTCCTCGGACACTTTCCCTTAATTTATTTTGTGATCCACTCTAACCTCACCCATTATTTCACAGAATTGCTGTATTGCCAGAAGTTACTGCAACTGTGGAGTAGAGTTTTGTTACTTAAGTACCCTCACCTAGTGCCCTGATTGAATTTTCCCTCTTTCAGGTATTTTTTTCTAATTCATAACAATAATTTTAAGATTTAATCTTAAAAACCACTTGAAAGTAATTAAACTATTTCCAGTTGATATAATTTGCTAGCTTAATAACCATCTTTTAGAATCATAGAATCACCAGGTTGAAAAAGACCCGATGGATCATCGAGTCCAACCATTCCTATCAAACACTAAAACATGCCCCTCAGCACCTCGCCCACCCATCCCTTAAACACCTCCAGGGAAGGTGACTCAACCACCTCCCTGGGCAGCCTGTTCCAGCACCCAATGACCCTTTCCATGAAAAATTTCTTCCTTTAGATATTGTGTCATCACTGGAAATGACTAAATAATAGTAAAAGCAAGACAGGTCCCTCTGGAATATAAGCTATTGTATTTTTCTAGCTTAATGATGAATGCCTAACAGCATTTTTCTGAACAGCCTAACTAATTCTTTGCAAGCCATGGGAGGTGGTGGGACAGCCTTCTCCAGGCATGGCAGGCTGTGGCTGGGCATTGTGAAATTCCCATCACTTCTGCACTGGCCTGTTCCCAGGTGAGCAAAAATTCTGCCCAGCCTTGAAAGGAACATGATTGTCCTAATAACTGGGTGGCCTGTGCGTCCCTGGGCCGCAAGCTGTTATGTAGTTCAGTTTGCTTCAGGTTTTTCATTAAATCAGTGCAACTGGCTGCATGTGCAGAGTGATTAGCACTGAACACTGTCTTCGACTGAGTGGGCCATCAGGATGCAATCATCAGCCAAAGGGAACTCAGGGGAAGGGAAGTTTGGCTTAGTTTCCATGAGCATAGGAGTACTGCAGACCAGGGAACTTCTCTTTGGTGAAGGGAGTGGATAATCTCTACTATGTCATTAAATACTTCCACAGGCACTGGCCGAAATCCCCCAAAAAGTAAAGGAGCAAGCACAGAGTTTTGATTGATTGATTGCTGTCTGTGAGCTGACGAAAAATATCAATAGGTTGTCAAATCTAGAAGAGAGGGGAGGAGCCCTGCAGGAGTCTCTCATGGCTGTTTCTGGCAAATATTGTCATTAATGCAATTAATAAAGAGATTAGGGGCTGCGCTGATAAAACCAATGCTTACATCGGCTTGTGAGGGTTGCAGGCTGGGAGGTCTGCTTAGAATTCAAAATTGGTTTTAATAAAATGGAGGCAAGGTCAGGAATCAGTGAGATAAACTGCTGAGAAAAAAAAAGTAGAAAATACTGCATTCAGGAGGGAAATAAATAAGCACAAATGAAATGAAAAAGAAAAATACCTGGATATGCAGCAGTTCCGGATTTAATAATCTTCAGATTACAGCTGGGCTCAAAACAGAATATGAATTAAGTTGTGACACTGCCACATAAAAAACAAAGATCACCCTGGAAGATGTTTGGTCATGTTTGTATGGGGAGGGAGTTAATTATTGCTCCATGCTAAGCCGAGCTGAATCCTCCACTTGGCACTGTGGACCCACACTTTTAAGGATGATGCAGATGAAAGAGACCCAGGAGAGAGGAAAAGCAGATGTTTTTTAATCTGTGAGGCAAAATTTAAGGCCTTTGGGTATGTTTTGTGTTCAAAAGACCAGCAGGAATGTGACAACTGTGTGTCTGTGCAAAGAGGTGCCATAATGAGCTGTTTTCAGAGGTCAGTGATGACGTTATTATCTTTGGCAGCAAGGAAGGCCTATATGGGCTGATAGACAAACCTTCCTGAGTAACTGGAGGGCACCTTCTAGCACACTTCAGAAAGATCACATCAGCTATCTTAGAAATCGTTCAGAACAAGTTGGAGCCACTAGGGATGGCCTAGTTTTGTGGCCTCCCTCCAAGCAGGGAAACAGCACATTACATGGTTAAATATCCTCCTGAAGCCCTGTTTTTCAGTCCTGAAAATGGCCTAATTAAGACAGAGGCAAGGATAACACATTGCAGAGGAGGACAGGAGTGAGTAGGTGGGAGGAAGGCACTGGGAGGGCTGACGAGGGCTCTGGTGAAATTTTGTCTGAAACACATATATGCCTCCAGTCACCTGGTTTCAGAGCAATGGACTCAAGTGGGCTGTGGAATAGGTGAGGTGACCAGCCCCTGAGTGTAATCAAAAGCTGCATGGAGGATACAGTCTCATGGTGGTTACAGCTCAATGATCAGTGTCAGGTGAAGAGCAAGATGGGCCAAGACAGTTGGTGCAAGAGCACAGCGAGATGGGAGTCTCTGTCTGCACGCCTCAGGTTTCTAAGCATAAGTGCAATGAGATGTTGGAACAGCAGTAAATCTGCCTTTTTTTTTGTGAGAAACCTAAGGAGTTTATGAAAGAGCTGTGATCAAATTATTGCCTGCAATATCTGGGAATTTAATTCCCTAGGGTTCCACTTTTCTCACAGACCTGCAGCACAGAACTTCTCCCTGCACCAGACTGCTTACGCCAGTTCATGGGGTACAGGCAATGGAGAAGTTAGGTAGTGTGATCAGCTTACCACTGTCATCAGTGCTCCCAGCTAGATCTGAAAGGATGTGTTCAGGGAAATGCAGAGTTGAGGGAATCTTAGAAATGAGCTTGAAGCAATGGAGCCAGAAGGAGCTATGTCCAGGGTGACTGACAAAGTGCCAGGTGCCTCAGGAAGCCAGGTCACTGGCATTGCAAGCTGGGCACCAAAATCTCTGTGTACTTTAGCCCCTGGTCACTGGCCGTCAATTCGTATTGACAATTAAGTACAGTCAATTCTACAATCAGGACAACTTTGTTCAGTGTACTCCATCATTCAGAAAATGAACATCACACATGTTACAATTACTGATGCATAACAGCTTACTCACATTTTAAGTATGTGGGCTGGTAAACCTAAAAACCAACAGAAATATTCCCTACAATTCCCTTAAAGGGAGGAACACAGAATGTGCTGTTGGATCCTCAGGATTCATAGCACCAGGCAATATTGAAACACTCAGTTTCTTCAGTAACATGAACTGATATTTCCCTCATATCTCTAACTCACTCAATCGCAATAGAGAATTAAGTCTCATTATCAAAGAATTGAAGCATTTAAGGGATATTGGAATAGAACTATAATTGGATTAACATTATCAGATGCCCTTAAATCTGCGCTTTACATGTTCATCGTGTAAAAATTCAGAGATAAATGCCTCCTTCATGGGGGAGGGGAATCATTTTACAAGGCAAGTTGTCAGTTAATAATGCTCTCCCCCACTGACCTGCTGAGCTAATGGCTTGCTACTCCAGCTGGAGTTACAGACACTCTTCTGTTGCAACCATGACAAGTATTTGATAAAACAAACCCACACTGGTTTTAAGCCTGAGTCATCCTCATTTTCTCCTATCTAGACTTGCTCAAAACTTGTCACCTTTATCTAAGTCAGACCTCTACAAATGTCCTCTGCAAGTGTCACTTCGGTAGCCCTACAAAAAATTTAGAATAAAGGGCCTTCTTAGCATTTTACTCTCTGATTCAATCTATAGAACTCACACTACGGAGAAATTACATCCGCTAATGAAGTTAGCTATTTACCCCTTGCTAAATTCCCTCCAGCATAAGAAGAGGTGTTGCAGCAGATAAAGCCTTAAAAAAAAATCCCCAAACCCACAAGTCATTTGCAGACACACTGCAATTACTTCTGGAGTAGTTTTTCTCATCTTGCTAAGCCTCTTGGAGGAATACAAACAGGAAGAAGGTGATGCCATTGCAAGTGTGGAAAACCATTGAATTGCTGTATTTCATTACTTGAGAGATGCTGTCAGCTGCACTACAACATTCCCCACTGCCCTGAAAGAATTAGCAAGAAAGGAAGTACACGTTTTAGCACACACCCACAGTATTAGCAATGGGGGCTTTTTTTCTGGCACTGTTAGGTGTTTCACAGTGCAAAGATATTTTAAATGCTCGTTCATGCACGCACTCTGTCATTATCGATAGATCTGTCTATGACCTGTCATTGCAAGGAAGTATCAGGCTTCCAAAAACTCTTTAACAATGGCAAAAAAAAGCTGAAATGTTGCTTTATTTAAAATCTGTTAGGCTGAAATAGAAAAAAGAGAGTATATAAAGTATTGCTGTGCTTTGTTGGCAGGTGTTCTCTTCCTCTCCCTCCCTTTCCTCCCTCCTGTTCCATCCCAAACCCATTTCAGAGGTGAGCTCCTTTGCCTCAGCTCTACATGAGCATTTGCACTCATCTCACCCCAAGTGGGGGAACCCACACAGACGTCTCCCTGCACCCACTATCTGAGGCTGAACAAAAGAAACCACATGAAATTGATGTTGAACTCTTGGTGCCACAGAAGTGCTGTATGAAATGAGGGGCACGGGGCTGCAGCTGCTTTCCACTGCTTGCCTGGTGGCTCCCCACAGCTTGTAGCGTTTGCAGAGCCAGGCAGCTCAGGCAGGGTTAGTCAACAAGGTACTAAATGAGCTTGGACAACCAGCCAGAAATATGCCATGTCTGGTGGAGCCACAAATTTATGTCCCAGAAACAGAACAGCAATTTAAGAACAGCATTTCCCTCCCACTACACATGCCCTGGGCATCCTATGCTGGTGGGACTTTGTGCCCAGTGCCCTGGGTTGTCCCACGCACTTCTAGCTCTGCTTCAGGTCTGAGGATACTCACATAAGCATCAAACCAAATAACATAAAAGCTAACCATACAGGACCATTTTCTCATGGAAAAGTGCCCTGTAAGACCCCCCTGGAGCAGAAGGGACATCAGTGAATCAAGAAAGATTTGGGAAGCAAGGGGAAAATATCCACCATCACCAGTAAGTGTGCACTGTCACTGAATACAGCACTTAGGGCTTGCTTTTGGATTGTGGGTGGAAGCTAAATGAGAGTGACTAGCTGTGATTATGGTAATGGAAAGTTTATTCCTCCAGCAGTGCAGGCAGTTGGGGGTTGGAAGCCCAGAGCTCTGCAGTAGCTGCAGGAGGGCAGCCCTGGCCTGAGCCAGGGCGATGCTGGCAGTGGGGCCTGACTCCACCCACCTTCCCAAGAGGGGCAGCCCCATTTTTAAGTTCACATTTACAATGAAGAATCACAGCAGCAAGCCTAATTAGTGTAAGACTTAAAATAAGTTAATTAGTAACTTCTGTTTCAAAGAAAGGGACAGCAGCACAAGGCATGAACTTGCAACTCTCTACTGCAAGGGCGTGTGGACTTCATTGCATCCACAACAGCAGAGCTGGGACCCTGTGGCACCTTTTGCCCTAGCAATGGGGATGACAGGCTATGAGCTCAGCTCTTCTCTGGGGCAGCACTGGGCTATGGGCAACACAGGAGGGACTGACAGATGGAACGAGATCACTGCCAGCAGCCTGGCAGGTACCTTAAATGCGTGTGGCAGCTGAGAGATGATGGAAAGCTGACAGGGTGGTATGGGAGAGGGATATGAGTGGCAATCAAAAACCTGCTGAGAAAAACACAGTAAACATGGATTTGTGGTTTTTGTATCGTCAGAAAGCAGATTCTCCTGTTGCAATGGCACTGGTGGAGCTGACACCCAAACCAAGAGCCCTGCAGCTGTCTGCTGCTGGGGCCTCTTTGCCCACCATCACGTCCCCAGGACATCTCCTGGCACAGGGTTCCCTCCTTGATGGGCACATTTCTTCTGTCATGCAGGTATTTTGATAGATCTAACCAGCCTGGCTCCTGCTGTGCTTCACAACCGGCAGAGGTTCCCAAAACACACTGCAAAATCATAAACCAGGTTTTTAGGAGATGGCTGAGCCTGGCAGAGCAGGATGCTATGATAGGCACAGGCTTCAACAGGAAGGAAGCAGAACCACTCCTCAGCTCTGCTTAGCTCCTGAGTGGCTGGTGCATAGTGAGGGGTGCTAATGAATTTACAATAAAGACCCTTAGAACCCCTAGAGACAGCAGGTGGTCGTGGATGAGAGTTTAGGTTATCCTTGCCAATGGTCCCTTGGTTTTCTATCATCTACAATAATACAAGTTACTACTGGGGAAACCAAATGATACTGAACCTGCTTTTTTGATAAAGCTGTAAATGTGTAAGAGTTAGAGGAAGGTGAAAACAGTTGAATACTAAACTCTGTCAGGAGCAGCTGCTGCAGTGTTGTTGTCTGAGATGATTTGCACCCTACCAGGATGGAGGCAACAAGCCCCAGGTGCCAAATGCATCCTGGGAGCAGGCAATGCTCTGCGCTGGGGAGAGGGGCTGAGGGCACTAAAATTCCTAGTGCTGGTGGCCACTGAGAGCCTGCACATGGCTGCTCTCACTGAACCCTGCTCCTTGTTGAGAACCTCCTGAGAAACCACTCAATAGGTTTCTGTTTTGTCCTCACTTCTCACCTCTCTCTCACTTCTGCTGCTGCTGCCCCTTTTCCTGCATGTGCAGGAGGAAAAGACAAAACAGCAGAGTTGTCCTGCACTAGCAGTGCTGGCAGCCTCCCAGGGAGGGGAAGGGCCAGGCCCTTTCCTGTCCTTTTGATGAGTACAAGAGGCTTTTTGCTTTTCAGAGTAGAAGTAGGTAAGAGTGCAGCTTGGCTGAGCTCTGCACTGTGTTACACGCACATTAGTTCAGCTCCTGCCCAAGCTGAAGAATACGAGCCCTGCCCAGATGTAAAGAGAGACTAATGAGTACACAGGACAGGAGGGATTTTGCTTCTCTTGAAGAGATAACTGCAGGTAAATCTGTGTATAATATAAATCAGGTGCACCAAGCACTGTGTCTGTGACTTGAATGTTCCCCAGCTTGAAGGTAGCGCTCTGCGATGCAAACTGGAACTTTCCAAGGGCAGACATACACCTGTACTCTGGCTTCAACACTATGGGATGCTCAGACATTGCTGGGCACACAGTCAAGTGACTAAGGACCCTTGGAGAGCCTTGGCTGAGCCAGTAGGAGCTGAAATTTGTTCTTTTGCCTCCAGCAGCCTCTGGCTTTCACTGTGTGTTGGGCTGCTGCATGCTGTGAGAGGGGCCATGGGACACATGGCACACTGAAATTTGTAGCTTCAGGGTGGTTGTACCTCTGGTAAGCAAGCTTAACCAGCAAGGATAGCAATGTGCAGTGTTTATTGCCAGACAGGACTGCAAAGCTGTATTCCCAACATGATAGGACAGGACCTGCCTGGCCACTGTGTTGTGGCTCGAGCCTGACAAACTGACAAGTCATTCTAGTTGCTGTTCCTTTCTTGCTCTTATTATATTATGGGACATCTGAATTGTGATTACTGTAAAGAAAACTAAATGATCCTATCATCCAAGTGCCTCATTATGGCTTCCATTAGAAATAAGCCAGGGACAGGCAGAGGAAGCTCCAGACAGTCCCATCGCTTTCTAAAATTTGCATGTATTTCATTAGAAGCCACAGCACAGGGGTTGGGGGGGATGTACTGCTTTGCCTTTTCTGCCAAATTGTGCCTGTGCCCACTCTCCCCAGGCAGGTGTCACAGGAGCAGAGGAGGGGGTCAAAGGCCCTGCATGCTTTGAAAACTCTCCCACATGCTTGTTTGAGGTGTATGAGCTGCGTTTGCCTTCAAATCAGAGCTTCAGTGGAGGCTCAGAGAGGTGGCACCATCCTCTGCTCCCTTTCTTGCTTCTGCCGTGGTTTTCATTCCTCCATCCTCGCAGCTTGTCCAGCATCTTCTGTCCCTAGTGCTGGAGCATGGGGACATGATGGTCACCTATTGATGCATTGTGGCTACCTGGCTTAACCCCTGGAGCCTCAGCAGCCTCCAGGAAAGAGGAGCAGGCCTGGCACAAATCTCCTCCCAGGCTCCCATCTGGCTGGCACAGCCTCGTGCCGCTTCCACCACAGCCCAGGGCGATGGTTCAGTAGCTCCTCTCTTGGGCTGGTTTGTTTTTTTTCCTAACAGAGATTGAGTCATTGCATACAAAGTCTGTCCATTATATAAACAATCTGTTCTGGGAAGAAGTAATAGCCCTCCTTACCCAGAACAGTCAGCTGTATGTAAAGGCAGACTCAGCAGAGGCATGGGTAACACATGGCTCTTCAAAGCCACAAAGGGAGGCATTATTTTTGGGAAAACATTCATTTTCTTCATTGTTTCCATCTGTCAGGAAAGCAAACATCTGAAGACCTGTGGGCTAGGCAGCTGGGAGAGCCCCACCAGCTGAGGTCAGAAGGTGCAGGCAGCCCAGGAAATGGGGGGGCACGAGTGGTGACCTTCCAGATGTTGGGTTTAAAGCAGAGCTGATACAGCCTCAGGTCCATCCAGAGGGCTGGAGCACCTCTGCTGTGAGGACAGCCTGGTATAGTGGGAGGTGTCCCTGCCCATGGCAGGGGGGGGTTGGAATTAGATGATCTTTAAAGTTCATTCCAACCCAAACTCTACCTGGAGCCTCAACTGATGCCTAGTTCTCACTAGAGGATCCAAGAGCGATTGCACAGGGAGGCCTGGCATGCAAGGAGCCTCTCCGAGGGAGTCTCCAGGGTTTGAATTCAATAGAAGCACTTGGTACTTGAAGTAATGCTGTAATAGCACTCTGTGGAGCTGATGGAAATCCTTTCCAAGTCAAGTGCTGGATGCAATGCAAGAAAAGGTTGCCTCAGAGGATTTCAGCTGTTATCACCGGCTCTAGTGGAAGAAACAGGACAGAGAACATGTGCTAGCATTTCTGTGGGCATGAGCATCCGTCTTGGTCTTAGAGGAGGGCAAGAGAACTTACAAAGGGACCCAAATGCTCCTGCCACTTATTTGCCAGACTGGAAGGTTGTTCCATAGCCAGCGGACAGGGATTGAGTGGGATTGGATGTAGGAGCTACAATTGGTTGGTGATTGGGTGGGTGTATTTTCAGAGGCAGCAATGCAGGAGACAGAGGAACAAGCCCAGCACAGACAGAGTGGTTCAGCCTCGCCACTGCAGTTGCTAGTGGACACTGAAACACTGATGACAGCAGATCCTGTAGAGGGCAATGCTGGCAATGCCATCACCAGGTGACCCCAGCCTGTGGGGAAGCAAACAGCAAAGGGAGGCTCCCTTAAAGGAGAGGAGAACCCGTAGAGGTACCAGCATGTAATTCTTTGTAGTGATTGGGAAAGGAATTGAGCACAGCCCCAGTTCCACAAAGGAACAGCAGTGCCACAGAAAGCTGTCAAGAGAATACTAAAGGGATGAAACTGATGAGTTGTTGCTGACCTAAAACCAGTGGTGTGGAAGCTTCCGTGAAATTTGGTCCTTCTCCTGGTGCCTGGTGTCCAGCCAGGGATGTGTTCCTGCTGCAAGGCAGGAGACACCCTGCTGAGAAGCAGATGGCTTGGGAAGAGCAGATAACTGATCATGGGGATTTTAAATTTCAATTAACCTTATAGTTTATATTTCAGGTTTTCTCTCTTTCAGCATATTCATACTATGCTGAAATCAATATCAGCCTCAAAGAAGCCTCTCTGTATTAATTTAATTACATATATTAGTTTACATATTTATAGAAATAAACAGGGATCAGTTGCTCTAATAAGGGCATTTTCAGTTGTCTAAGGTTGATGGAGGGTTCAGTAAGTCAGGAGTTGGCATTTATCATGTTGATCATGTCAGTGTCACTTATCTTTTCTAATGACATCAGAAAGGAAGATTGTGTACAAGAAATTTCCCCTGGCAGCAGTGCATGCTCCTGCCTAGGGGGTAAAAGGCTGTGCTCCTTTTATGCAACAAGTCTAAGGATTTTCTTAATTAAAAATAAATTTAAAGAAGAGAAAAGAACCTTCTATCATCTGATTAAATAGACAATAAAAATACAGATTGTCCTTAAGTGCAATCACTGATTAAGCATTTGGACATTGAACAAACAGGATGAAGAAAATTTTAATATATAAACAAAGGACTCATCTACTAAATAGCCAAAAAGCTATCACTAATTGGTAAGACTTCACACAGGGAAAAACATAGACTGAAATGTAAAGCACAGTTTCTGTAAACAACAGTTTACATGAGGGTGAGGGGCCTGCGGGGAGGTGACTTGGTATGAGGACAGGTCTCCAACACTGTGGAGAGGAGGCATCCCCGTATGTCTAGGAGCAAGCCTAGAAGAGCCTCAGATTGCTGGGGCAGTCAGTGCAGGTAGGAGTCACGGGGCTCCCCTGGGCCTGTAGCCCAGCAGTTTGGACAGCAGAAGAGGGGAAAGGAGAGCTGACACCATCACAGCACAGCAGTGGGACTACTGGCAATGTCTTTGTGCTCTTCACATGCAGGGATGATTTGCCAGGGCTGAGTTTGACTTTGCAAAACTTTGAGGAGTTGAGGTAGCAGCATTAAAGCTCCTTTTCCTGACTGAAATGCAAATAAGTCTCCACTGCTAATTTGTCCCTTAGTGTAGTGTCGGTCTATGCTAAGTGTGTCGGGATTTCCAACACATCAGAGAGAAGCACTAAACCTTACAAACTGAAGATCTCCGTAGTATTTATCTGCTCCCAGACCACTGCATTGCCATTCATTCAGAAATGTTAAATAGACTTCGATGAACCAGCAAGCTCTTTGCCCTGTTCCTAATAGTGCTGCTTCATTTCCTAGCTCTGGTCCCCATCCCTACCTTGGTTTAGGTCCTGCCATTCCATTTAAGAAGCACAAGTGGTGGCAGATGTTACTGGCACCAGCAACCATCATCCTGATACAGCTGTCAGCAATTGCAGCATCAAGAGGCTTGAGACTGAGGGGCTGAATCCTAGTCTGCACCAGCGGTGCTATAAATCACGCTTGAAACTGCTGAATTTGAGGACAGACACAGCAGCCTCCTGGCCAGAGGGGTGCAGAACAAAACCTACAACTACAGTTACATAACAAAGCTTAGCTCACATTTACCTCAATGCAAGACAGCATCCCACATTTCCAAGTGCTGAGAAAGAAAGAGTAGTTTTCCTTTCAATTATTAAGTGTATTTTTCATTCATTCTCTTAACAATTGAGCTTATATAGGAAAAGCCTTGGAGGATGTGGGATAACTGACCAGATACAAATCCAAGGCAAATACTGCTTAATTTATTCCAAACCCTATCTGCAAGGATGTTAGCCAGGACAGATCATTTAGGAAAACTATTTTTCACCTGTGCAACAGCTAATGTCCACTGAAGAAAATACTGTCTTGTTCTTCTCTGATATTCCATCTCTTAATTAATGCAATCTGTTTAGTCTGCTGTGTATGATTTGTCATTCCAAGAGCTTTTAAACTTGGAGTGTCATTGTCTCCTCCAGGTAGCTGTGAGGCCCCTTGTTCTCAGCAAGCACACATTAGGTTCTCTTCAGATGAGATGAAAATGGTGAGGGGAGAACTGTACTTCACTACCTGCCTCCTGCTGACCTCATTTGGGAAAAAAGGACAACAGGGCAATCCCTGCTGTGAGCAGATTGATGCTAAGGCAGAGCAGGGCACAGGCATGGGGCAGGGCTGTGAAGTTGTTACTGATAAAGCCCAGAGCCCTTGCACAGCTGCTTTTTGAGTCTCGAAGTTACCACTTCACCCTCAGTGAAAGGCTGGAGGAAGCACCACTGCCATTTCAGCTTGGGTCTGTGCCTCCATGCCACAACTGTCCCTGGTGGAGGAAGCAGAGCCTTTTCTGTTTGGAGGTACAAGGACTGATTGAGGCAACTCTGTGAGAGGATTTTGTCTGAGAGAAGTCTGACTGTTTCATACAACTTCCATCACTACTAAAATAGTTGATAAAGGAAAATATATATCCTTTAAATGTCCTGTTTCTTCACTGTTCATGTTGCCTTCACTTCTTATACATGTCCCTCCTGTGCTTCATCTTGCTGTCCTGTCCTATTTCAGCTCACAGCTCTGCTGTCTCTTGATTCCTCTCTCCTTTATCTGTTCATTCACAGTAAAAAAAAACTTGTTCTGAGGCCCAATGTAATGGGAGCAGCTTGCTGTCCTCAAAGACCAGATTTGAATCTCATACCCATCTTCTCTGCTGTTCTAAAACTGCACTTTGCATCCTGTGAATGTCATAGTCAGAAATTCAATATTACTTCTTCCATCGGGTATGGCAACATTTACATATGGTATTCATGTATGCTTGGAGCTTTAAGCTGGATGAAAAATGTGTCAAGACAGAAAGTCTGAGGTGAACAGATGTTGAAAAGTTTAAGTCCTTGTACATCCAGGCCATGGAGATGAGATGCAGCAGATATGCTGGGGCCAGTTGCACCTTACTGCCTTGTTCATCAGGTTTCACTGCTGGATTATTTTTAACTCTTTTGAGACTGAATTTCAGATATACTACTCCTCTTTTCTTTTAAATCCTGAACACTTGTAAACAAGCAGCCAAGTGTTTTTCACATGGATACAGAGGTGATAGCTGCATTAGTTATTTATAAAGTGATTTTTGGAGGAAAAAAAGAAGAGAGGGAACAGCTCTAGCAGCAACACTTCAAACATTTCAGCTGCCTTACTTCAGCTTTGTTGTTTCATTTTTTTAAATGCTACAAAAGTGGCCTTTTGTTCTTTTGCCTTTCTGTTCCCTCCTTGTCAGGTTTACTCAGATTACAAGTTAAAACAAGTTTTTTCTTCTGTTCTGTGGTGTAGATGTACTCTCAGAGAAGAGTAAACCTTCCTCTTGGTTATAAATACTGTAACAGAAAACAAACATGATGGTAATAAACCATGTTGACTGTCCAACAACTTGTTGGAGATGCAAGAGCTCATGGCTGTCTGGAGAGCCAGGAGTTGGCCAGGAGTGGGAAGATTTCAGGTGAGGCACCACTCTTCATTGCATTGGTTTTGGCCATTACCATATATTTTGGGTGACAGCTGGTTCTTGCCTCATCTGCTGAGCCTTGTGGGTCTGGCCAGGTTTAGTCTTGCTGACAGTTAGGGAGGACTTGGAAATTATATTTTTCTTAGCAGTGATAGTAGACACTGAGGAGACACATTGTTTTGCTTGGCTGACTCGGAGAGTAGTGTCTGCAGCAGTGTGAGCCCTTCCCCAGCTCCCACTGTGGGGACAGCCATGACAACAGTGGCTCCTGGAAGATGTTTGCCAGTGCCCTGGCTGGAACATAGTGCCTTTTCTTGTCTTCTTTCCACCCTCAGAATGCAGATGTTGCTGAAAGTATGCAAGGAGTTACTGTAAGAGATGTTAATGTAGCTTTTAAAAGTAAAAGAGGCTTTACAATCTGCATTTCTCTATAGTACAGGTCAGAGAACTTCTCCTAATGGTGCCTAAGACAACTGCAACAGATGAAAGCTGATGTGCCCTGTATTTTCCAGAAGACTGATTAAAAATCTTTGCATGAAGATTTTTTTTTTTTTGAAGAGGTGTTCCATCACTCTTCCCAAGTACAGACATGGCCTCCTGAAATCCTGACACCAAATGTTATTATGCCTGTTTTAAGCTCAGGGCCAACTCTTTCCAAATACTAGTCCAGCTCCCTCTGACAGTGAGTGGACCCAGTTGTTCTGTTTTCCTGTCCTGCCTCACACAGAGCAGGTCCTTTGGCTTGGAGAGGAATCCTTTAGTGGAGCATATGAGAAATGTCTATCAGCCAGACCTAGTACAGACTCCTATGTTGTCTCCTCCAAAGCACTTTCCCTGGCAGAGATACTGTCAAGCAAACAGAACACAGAAGAGAGTCTGGGAGCTGATCCTTTCTCAGTCTGGAAAAGGGCAACAGTGCTCCTCTGGCACATGCAGGGGATGTGGTCGAGTGTGGTACCAGACCCTGCTGCTCCATCCTCAGTCTGCCATCTCCAGACATGAAGTCCATCAGCAGCTTATCCCTGCCTGCATGGGTATGGTGGTGGCAGCCTCTGCCTGTGCCAGAGGGACCAAGAGCTGACTGAGCAAATCTAAGCTTCTCTGAAGGTCCTGAGCTGCATTGGTTTGTGTTTTCTGCCCAGAGGGTAAAAATCTGCACAAACTATGAAGCAGGACAGATGGATGTTGGCAATATGGGCTCAATCCAGTCCCTGTATAAGCATTGTGGGTCTTGGTGGCACACGTGTGGCACAGTGAAAGAGCCAATCAGATCACATTGCACTTAAAGCTCTGAAAAAATTGGCTGGCAATAGCCTCTGGAGGCCAACAGGGTGGTAACCCTAATGCCTTTGCTGCAGCCATTCCCAGCAGGGGTTTGTCTAACTTGTCTAAAGTAACTGAGTATTAATTAAATTCTAAGTCTGCTCCATGTAGTTTCTGTCAAATGTAGGGACAGAAGGACACAAGGCTGAGCCTGTGTCCTT
>WAAB01015929.1:0-13003 GCA_013389865.1 Piaya cayana
CATGTTCTATCCCTTTCCTGACAGAGGGCAACATATCCACCCCTCCTTCCTGGTCTGTCCCTTCTGAACAGCCTGTAGCCATCGACAGCCACACTCCAGTCATGGGTGTCCCACCAAGGTTCAGTGATGGCAATCAGATCATAGCTTTCTAGTGGACCAGTAGCTTCCAGATCCTCCTGCTTGTTGCCCAAGCTTTGTGCATTTGTATAGAGGCACTTCAGTTGGGCTGCTTATCATGTCACTTTCCTTGTGGACCCTTTATTATCTATAAGCTATTTTGGAGAAGTTTCCTCCCTGACACCTACGACATTCCCTGACACCTCATGAGCCTCCCACTCATCTCCACATGACTTCAGCTGTGTAAAGGCATGCCCAGCAAACCCTGGGGGGCCATACAGAAGGGCCCATACCAGCACCCCTTCCCTCCAACCATTGTATGTCCTCCTGCAGCTTGTCATAGGCAAGCCTGATATTATGCCACTTCCCCTTCACATCAAGTTTAAAGCCCTGTTAATGAGCCCTGCAAGCTCCTGAGCAAAGACCCTCCTCCCACTTTGAGAAAGGTGACTCACGTCTGATACTTGTAAATCTGGTGTGGTGTGGCCATCCCACTGTCAAAAAACGCAAAGTTGTTGTGATGACACCAGCCACAGAGCCATGTATTAATAGACTGGACCTGTCTGATCCTTACAATGCCACCACCCATAACTGGAAGGAGGGAGGAAAAAATCACTTGGGGCCTAGATTCCCTCACTAGCTGTCCCAAGACCCTAAAATCTCTTTTAATCCCCCTTGGGTTACATACTTTGGCTTCATCCCCTCCCACATGGAGCAGCAGTATCAGGTAGCAGTCTGAGGGCCTCACCAAACTGGGGAGTTTCCTAGTAAGATCCCCTACTTGGGTTCCTGGGAGGCAGCAGACTTTCTCGTGAGTGGGGTCTGCTCAGTATATTGGACCCTCTGTTCCTCTCAGTAGAGTGTCCTACAACTATGACTTATCCTTTCCATCCTCATGACAGTTCTGGTAATGTGCCATGTGTCCTGTTGTGACCCTGCCCCTGGCTCTGATATGGGTGCATCGCCACCCACGTTTTCCTCCGGTCTGTCCTCCACGTCAAGAGCTTCACATTTCTTGTGGAGAGGTGTGAGCAAGGAGGGAGTTGTTTTTCTGCCCCATCGGTGGACTTGGTTCCCACTCACTACTTCCTTTTGAGCTCCTGCTTCCTTTTGAGCCCCTGCCTACAAACTGATGGGGGAAGGTATCAGATCCCTTAGACCCTGGGCTGTTGCCTGTGGCTGATTCTGCTCCAGTGTCCTGGAGCTCAGGGTGTGGTTCCACCAGCCTGTCTCTAGCTCAGTCTGCCTGATGCTCCTCAGCCTCTTTCAGCTCTGTCACCAGGCTGAGGAGGTCGAACACCTGCTCACACCTTATGCAGCCGTTGTCTGTGGTCCTTCTCCTCCGGGCAGCTCCAGCCACGTTTACCCAAGCCTGTAGCGCTGCAAGGGGTTATGCCCCAAGTGCAGGACCCGGCATTTCACCTCATCCCATTGGTCTCAGCCCAGTGGTCCAGCCTGTTCAGATCCCTTTGCAGAGCCTCCCTACCCTCCAGCAGATCCACACTTGCACCCAGCTTCGTCTGCAAACTTGCTAAGGGTGCACTCGATGCCTTCATCCAGGTCATTGATAAAGACATTGAACAGGGCTGGACCCAGCACTGAGCCTTGGGGACACCAGTTGTTACCTTCCAAGAAGGCAGTCGCCTAANCCCCCCTCCGCCCCGCCTCCTAGCAGCGCGGAACGTTCGGGATTGTTCCGTGACGTCACGGCCGGGGGGCGTGGAGGGGGCTTCCCGCCGGGGTGTGAGTGGAACCCTCGGCGTCCGGGGAAAGACCCGCCCAGGGGTCGCACGTCGGGGGCTCTCGCGAGGCTCGCGCGCGCGCGGGGCTGGCTGAGGCTCGGAGCGGCGCCATTTTGGGATCGAGGCGAGATCGGGGTGTGTGTGCGCGCGCGCGCGCGGCTCCCGGCGCTGGGGGGGGGGAGGGGGAGGCGGACGGACGGACCCGGGGCGCCCCCGGCGGGGGAGCAGGCGCCGAGCGACACCGGCCTTCCCCCGCCCTCGGGGAACCGAGCCACACGCGGGCAGGGCCGGCCCTCCCTCCCCCTCCGCTTCTCCCGCCCCGCTCTTCCCAATAAAACGAGCCATGCTCTCTTCCAGCCTCCGTGTTTTCTCCGGGGAAGGTTGCGGGGAGGAGCAGAGCGGCGTTCGCGGGGGTTTCCAAGGGAAAACTGATGGTTCTGGTTCTTTCTGCCGCAGGCAGCGTGGATTACAGAGCGAGCCCTGGATGCTGGCAGCCTCTCGCTTCAGCTGGTAGAGTGGGGAAAAAAAGGTGGAAGCCGACCTGCAGCGGTTGCTTCTTGTGAAAGGGGAGAAACAACCAGACGTTGTTCTGGTATCATTTGTGCGAGTGCTCCGCGCCGGAGAGGCTCCGTTTGCAGCGATCCGTGCGCGTCCGAGAAGGGGATTGCAAGTCTGGAGTCCTGAGCTTTTTCCTTTCGGCAGTGCCGAGCACCTCACCTCTGAGCCGTCTGGTCCCCGTGGCGCGGATACCTGGCTGAACCTATCGAGTTCCGAAGCCTTTGGCTGCCAGAAGCCCCAGAATAAAGCGCTTTCTTGCTTATAGACACTTTATTCTTCTATACAGCATTCTGACTCAGTCACAGGCTTAACCGGCGTTGTCCGCTGGCTCCAGGCTGAACGCAGCCTTGAGTCACTGGTGACAAGTTTCATGGCAGATACTCTTCCCTCGATCTTATTTTTTAGTTCTGACATAGCCTTCTGTCATTTTGCAATTAGTCCTCTTTACTAAATGAAGAATCTAGCAGGCGTTTGTTTGTCATTTTTTCACTAACATTTTATTTAATACTTCTGTTGAAAAATGTTGTGGCAAATAAGCAATATGGAGGTATCCAGATAGCTGTTGTTTACAAATGCTTCTGCTAACCCAAGCTGGGAAATGTTCCGCATTTCGGATGTGAAATTTGGTTTTTCACCTTCAGAGTTCGTGGTGTAAAACTTGTATTTATTTCACCTGGAGCTGATGCTTCTTCACAGTTTTCTGTACATGGAATAAATAAGAGAAGAAGCTGTTGGAGCGAAAAAAGGCTTCTTAAGACAGGGAGTTGGCAAATTTTGGAAATAGCCTTGTGGGAGAAATCTGTAAGCAAGAAGGATGGGTAGCTGATTTCTGTGAGGTCAGATCCATGTCAGGCAGCTACAAATGTATCAACAAGAACTCGGGGTATCATCTCAAGGAAACCAAACTGGAAAAATATAAATCACTCTCTACTAACACCTTGTGCAGTCCTCTTGGATTAAGTAAGTGTTGTAGTGCATAAATCAATATATTTTGAAGATATATTTTATGAGTAGAATGATTAAACCAGTAACGTTTACTGCCTGGAGGTTGTTGCTTTTTGATAATGTTGAAATAACCTTGCAGAATGTAATTTTTACTTCCTGTTTTTAGTAATTAAAATTTTGAAGAATACATGTCCAAAGAGAAATGTGTGAGTAGGTGTGTGGGTTTTTTTTTTTTTTGAGAGATCAAAATATAGCTACATCTACACTGAATTTGTAGGCAACATGTCCTTCGTGTTAATATTCTGATCTCAACAAGGAGCTATTATAGTTATCAAACAGTTTTGCAGTGTGGTGTTTTTGCAGCACGAAGGTGCTAATAATGTAGTTCTGATTTGTTTGTTTGTATTTTTCCCTTCCATTCTTCATCACGTAGGCAAGCCAGTTTTTTATTTTTTTACCAAAAACTCGTTTACTGCTTAATGCAAACTAGCCTTTTATTGTGTTGATATTTTGAGGTTGAGTTCATAGTAATTCTGTAACGAAAATGAATGAGTCTGTCTGACTGCTCTGCAAGTATAAGATTACAAAAACCTTTTTGGAAGGAGCCGAAACAAATCTAGTGTTGGATTAAATAATACATGTTGTTCTCAAGTGTGTTGTCCCCTTCCTTCCGTAATGGTTAAATGTTTCTGAAGATGGAAGTAGATGAAATGTTGAAATTAATGTGTATATAACAATTTTTTTGTAGGTTTGAATTCATCTGAACTGCTGGTGCCTCAACGAAAATTAAGATGGACAGAACAACTTAATTCAAAAGTCAGTGGTAATTTTACTTTCTCTCTTCCCTACTGCATCTTAGTTATTCATAAAGTTTTAAATAACTGAAGCGTTATCAGGTACATTGTTAACTGAATGTCTAGTAAAGGTGACCCGTTTGTGCTCATTGCCACCCTTTAAATATTTTTTTCAGACCTTTTGCAGTACTGATGTGTAATTGGTTGTGAGTTAATGTCTTAAAATGCAATGCAAAGATGTTTGAGAAGATGGCTAGTATTAAAGCCATGTAGAAAAAGTGAGGTTAAGTAAATGAAGCCGTATCTAAAGATACAGTTTAGCTTCTTAAGTTGCCCATGAATGAAAGACTTGTATTTAAGTAAGTTTTCTTAAAATTTTTAGCCTGACTGAAGTCGTTCTGTGCTTTGTGATGTCTGGTTGTTATCTAAAAGCTGACCTACTGTTGGTATTTTGCTTTCTTTGCATGGCCTTGCTGTTTTGTTATTTTTGACCTCAATTTCAGTTTTGTTGTTTTGAAAGCATGGTAAGTGTGGAACATGAATAGAAGTCTGTTTCTGTGATCTCTTGTGGCTGTGGCTCTTCTACATTGAGTCTCTGTGTGGCTGGGGATTGAATGAATGAACGTAGCCACACATGAGGGAACCGAAACAACAGTGTGATCTTCCCTATTCTTTTAGTTGGGTTAATCTGTGTTTTGCTTGAAAGCTTGAGGTGAGTGACTATTTCATTTGATATCTTAACTATTATAGGATCATAAACAATTGTAGTAGGACTCTGCTTCTTAGCTCATAGAAAAAGTGTGTGTCTCTTTTTCAAGCTGTTAACCTTTTAGTACTAGTATGTCTAGTTCTAGACAAGAAGCTCTCACTGAAACCAAGGAGCTACATCCTCCCCTTACTATTTTGTGTGACAACTTTATCTAAACACTTTTCCCTTCTGGATATTTTGAGGAGTTTGGTTTTAGCTCTACTAAATTAACTCTTGTCTTTACATGTCTCTGTTTGCTGGTAGGATCATTATTTTTAACTTTTCACAGCGTGTGCACTCAGGAAGTGCAGTTGCTCTTGCTGTATGTATGTTCATATGCATCTGATAAGAATTCAGCGGTGTTTTACAGCTGTACCTTTATACCCTAAGCAGAATTCATACCTAGATGAGGCCCACGGAAGAGGAAATGCATAGCATGCTGGTCCACTTTGATTCCTTCTTTAGCTTTTTATTTGTATAGTGCTGACAGTCTAAGTGGTTTACAGATAACTGTGGAGGTAAGGGCCTTGCCCCTGAGAGCTTAAACTTTAAGCCTTGATGTAAACATAGCTTTTATACTGGAATAACTGTCAGTAGCTTGGCACTCCTGTTGATGCATTTGTTCTGGTACAATCCTAAAATGAGGACGTTTTTGATTGAGAAATTGTCTTGAATAGTATAAGATGCTCTGCTGTGTGGAGAAAAAACCAAAACAAAACTGGTGGTGGAAGCTTTTAAGAATAAGCAGTTTAAACTTGCAGCAAAGCTTAAGTGGAAATTCATCTGTAAGATTATATGGAGAAATTGTGTAGATGGTGAGCTTTGTTAGTACTTCATGAGTTAATATAAATTACATTTCTTTTTTTCTATCCATTCTGATGAGATTCTTCTATTTAAACTGTGTTTAAAACAATATGACAGTGGTAGCTCATCAGTAAATTCTGGGGGAGTTGCTTTTATTTCTGTATTTTTTAGAACTAGGGAGTAAATTTTGTCCTGCAAGGAGAACTGTTCACAGAGCTTACTATAAACAAGCCTGAATGTGACTTGGCATGGGCTTTTTTGAGGGTTTTTTTTGGTATGTTTGAGCAGTAGTAGTACACAGTAACGGATTATAATGCTGTATGTTGTGCTACCAACTCTTCCACAATCGCCTACTTTCATATTTTGGGTAAACATAGTCTAGGAAACAGCAGAAATGCATAAGAATTGTTTTCTGCTTAGTATGCTCAGGGTATGTCAAAACTACTACCTTTCTCAACTGCTTTTTCTTCAGATCCTTATGAAGACTAAAAGTGCAGAAGAATTCCTGGTGATTTTATTATGTAACATATGCTGAATTGGATGGTGATTTTGTGGTACCAAAATTTTAGCTTTTGGACTTTGGACCTTAAAAGGGAAGAGATTAGCATTTATCTGGCTTTCTGCGAAGTGGTACTGCAAGTGTGTAGGGTTTCAAGCAGAAGGAGCCTGGTTGTAGTTTACTTTCAAATTCAAAGTTATTCTGTGTTACAAGATATATTTTTTTCTTTACGTTTTGATACTATGAAGGAAGGAATTTATTTTTGGATAAAAGCGATGATTACATTATTCTTAGTGCTCTCATTACCTCTGGCAGTTTATAAAACGTTTCTTAAAAGATGTTCTTATTGTTGTGACAGTAGTAGTTGTGTCATGGAAGTGATATAAACCCTGTTGCTTGTCAACTGTGTCTCTATTGAAAGGGCACTATGTGATGAAGAGCTGTGGTTGGGATTTTTAGAACACCAGTGTCCCCAAAGGTGGGATATTTTAGAGCCTTATGCAAAACAAAGTGTACTAGACATTTCATCCTCACATAAGCAACCTGTGCCCTGAGTAGAAAAGGGAGTTGGGTTTTCCGTAGGTTTTTCTAAGTCACTGTAAAGCTAGGGTTTAGGGCTGTGACTGTAATAGAGAATGTATTTGCTTTAAGTGATTAAATCAATGAACTGTTACAGTTTGGGTCCATGGGCTTTTCATACTTAGGCACAAGTTAAGACTTTTGGAGGTGTTCAGTTTTGACAGGGATCTTGCTCCATCCCCAGTGTTTCACAGGAAGCTTAATTCTCATACTTCTTTCTAAAATAGAAGGCAAGAAGGTAGATTTAAAAAAAAAAAAAAGGATATTTCCTTTTATTCTTCTTTTTTGTCCAGTGCTAGGATACTCACCAGAACAGGTCTGCATTGGATGCTGGGAACACTAGGACTAAAGCCAGGGTTTTTATTTGTTCTGCAGTAGTACAGCTGATGAAGAGAGGCTTCAGCAGAATTGTTAAGAACTTTTCAATGTCTGTTGAACCAGTGGAAGAGAAGGCTTTAAAGGGTCAGCTCCTTTTCCTTTTATCGGAGGTGTGAGTCTTTGACAATAAATTTTGGAGAAGCAGAGAACCTGAGAGAATTACTGTGTCTGATCTGAACCTTGTATGTAAATGGTATGTCTGTCAACTCTCTTCTGCATGGAATTGTGAGGGGAGAGGACAGGGAGAAGCGGCATATGCACTTTCCCTTCAAAGTATTAAAAGGTTGAATGTAAAAATTTAAGATTATTCTGTTGTCCTGGCTGGGTATTTATATGGAGAGACAATAAAGGAAATAAAAAACACTAGTTCAAGCAGTTATCTTGCTTTTGCAGTTCTTTGTGATCAGTAGAAATGTTTATGTTTTCAAAAGACTCAGTAAAGCTTGTATTATGGTTTGATTATTATATTCTGTTTGATTAACAAGGATTTTTTTAAACAGAAAAGAACTTGAAGTTTGCTTATTTTACTTGGAATCAGAGTGAAGATGATATCAAATTGTCTTTAAAAGGGGAATGAAAATTGAAATGTATAGGATTTAAACAGGAGTGTTGCAGAAAGCTTACACTTGCCAACTGTGCTTCAAATTAGCACTGTTGAGTAGTGGTAACAGAGAAGAAACTGTTACCACAAGAAATTTTCTGTTTAAAAGAAAATGTGGTTTTGTGGTGGAAGGAAAAACTTTTGGACTGGATTATTTTAAAGGCTTGCTTAGTTTAAAAAAAACTAACCTGGGTGTTTTGCGTTTATTAAGGAGACTGTGAACTCTGATGGCTAGGGCTTCTACATATAGGGTTTTTCCTTTTTTTGCCTAATTTCAATCAAAACTTTGTCGTTTTTCAGTGGCTGATGCTAAATGGGTGAAATAAACATTGGAAGCTGGTCAAAGATAGGAGAACTGAAGCATCACTTTTTCCTGCAGCTCAGTTTTTGCAGAGTTCCTCTGTTTCAGTGAGAACTTTGTCTGCTGCTGACGCTTCTTTAGAAAAAAGAAACCCTGACCTTGGCAAATAGCCAAGCTGTTTATTATTGTAGCTAGGCCACAATATTAAATAGACTAGCTTTTTGTTGTCGTGAAATGCAGTACGACTGGTGTTTGGTGTATCTTTGATAGTAAACACTCAGTTTTAATTCCTTCTATAAAAGTCATGTGCCTTTCCCTTTTTGTTAGATGGCCACTCTTTCCTATGATGTCATATAGATTTCTTTATGGGACCCCTCTGAAATCCATATATATGCTTGTTCATTTTCCTGATTTTAGGGCTGTGATATGTTTGCTGTAGTTCATGACCAAGGAAGCAAAGCAGCATTAGCAACAACTTGAGACACAGAATAATATATAAACTTTCTTTTTTCTACTGTTACAACAGTGTAGTGTGTTTTAATTCTGATGTCTTAGAACCTGAGGGGTGGAGTTAAGGTTCCTGCTTGGTAGTCTGTGTTGTGCTCCACCAATGGCGATAATAATTGGTGAGGCATTAGATCATAGTTATGTGCCGCTTAGGTGTGCGTATGTGCTAATTTTAGACTTTCCTGAAAAATACAAATGTGTGTATATCCATATGCTCTTAAAATTTATTGCGTTCATGGATTTCTTTATGCAAATCAATAATTTAAAGTTCTAAACTGGTCTTCAGGGAACATCAAGAAATTTGAATTTGTATCTTCCTTCTAACTCTGTGAATCCATGGCTTGAAACTGCTTTCTTTTTTTTCCCCCCGATAATAACTTTGCTACTTCACTTGCAGGCTTGAACTATTCCTAGCTATTTGATCTTGTATTACCTTTTATCTTAATAACCTTGTGAGAATCTCTGAAATACCAAGTGTTAGAGAAACTGCTTCCTGTATGAAAATGTAAACTATCCATAGAACATGAGAAGTATAGAAGCTGAAAATGCAGAACTATTTTGCCTTGTCTTTAGTGTCCGTTGAGACAGGTTTGGCTGTCAGGTTTTTTTTCCCCCTAATTTTTAGTATTGTAAAATTGCTCTATAAAATTTTGATCAGCTCTATTTAATTTGCTTATATTTATTAATATGGTAAATACGTAAGATGGTTGAAAGCATAGAGTATTTTTAAATAAATTAAGTTTTTAGACTGAAAATGTTTTGTCTATTTTTCTCCTAGGCTGACCAGCCTAAAATGGTGATGTCGCTATTTGTGTCTGTTTTTTCATGCTAGGACATTGTGAAAAAACAAAGCTGTTTTTATTTATTTTGGTAGTTAGACAAACAAGGTTACCAAATGTATCTCGCCAACAATAATGAAATCTGTCTTAAATGTTGAAGACAGCTTTCTGGACTTGGGATATAGCTTTTAGTTTGTACACTTGAAGAGACCTCCTTGGAGTTTGATCTTTTTAATACCAGTGGGACTGTCTTTTCTCTGCCAGCAAGAAATACTAGTTAGACAAGTAAAACAAGTGCCTTTAAAATTGGGTGGGGACGGTCTCTGATCTCATGTCCTTGTCATCTTAAAGTTCTACTGTGCTTTTTTCTCCACCCTTGGTGGAGAAAGGATCAGGTTAGGGAACACTTAAATAGGTATACATAAATCCACGGGGCCTTACGGGATGCTTCTGTGAGTGCCCAGGGAGCTGGCTAATGTCATAGCAAGGGCATTCTTACTGTTTCTGAGACATCTCCCAGTGGCTGGGGGTGGCTCTTGAGTACTGTAGGAGAACAAACTTGAATCCTCTCATCAGAAGGGTAAGGAGGAGGATCTAGGGAACTACAGGCCATTCAGCTTTACTTTAGGCTGTTGGGAGGTGGTAGAGCAACTAAATTGTGTCCTGGCAACAGTCTCCAATCATATGAAGGACAGGAAGATGAGTGGGAGCAGTCAGAATGTCATTATGAAGGGGAAATCATACCTAACCAAGCTGATAGCCCTCTGCAGTGAGGTGGCTAGGTTAGAAATCAGGAGGATGAACAAAGCATATATATGGATTTCAGAGGGGTCCGATAAAGAAATCTGCCTGTATGACATCTTAGAAAAGAGTGACCATCTAATAAGAAGGGAAAGGCACACTACTTTTATAGTAGTTAAAACTGGCTAGAGAGCAGTGGGTGGTGTTTATCTTGACTTCAGTAAGGCTTTTGACATTGTTTTCCATGACATCATCGTAGAGAAGCAGACTGTAAAATGAATGATGAGATCTATCAAAAAGTGTCTGAATGGCCATGCTCAGCTTGTCACCGTTGTGATCAGTGGCACCAAGGCCCTTTGGAGGAAGTTGTTTTTGTTGTGTTCCAGGATTCAGTACTGGAGCCTGCACTGCTTAATGTCATCAAAGCTCTTGTCATAGGAGTGGTTTACCCTCGACAAGCTTGCAGATGATACAAAATGGGGAGGAGTGGTAGGTACACTAAATGTTTGTGCTGCCTTTCAGAGGAGCCTGGATAAGATGGAGAACTGGACAGAGTATCCTCATGACATTTGACCAAGGTAAAATGTGAAGTCCTGCATCTGGGAAGTAGTAGCTGCATATGCTGGTACATGTAAGTGTAGACTAGCTGCTAAGTAGCTCTACAGAGAAGGACCTGGGAGGCCTGTTAGACAGCAAGCTGACTGTGGGCCAGCAGTGCATCCTTGTAACAAACAAGACCAGCGTCTCTGGGCTGTATTAGGAAGGGTGTTGCTGGCAGTTTGAGGGGAGTTAATCTTTCTTCTCTACTCATTCCTGATGAGGCTACGTGTGGGGTGCTATGCCCAGTTATTGGCTCCCTGGTACAAGGAAGACAGATTGAGTTAAGCAAAGGGCCACAAAGGGGATAAAGGAACTGGAGCCTTTCCTGTGGGGTGAGGGATCTGTTTTTGATCTATGAAAGTACAAATTGGTCTTCAGTCTTTCAGAATGCTTTCTGAGTGTGACATTTTAATTTTAAAATTAGCAACCCGTCAAACTTGCATTTTTCCTCACGTAAAATATGTGTAGGTGAAAATGTTGGGGGAGGCTTTGCTAATAATGTTGAGGGGACTACAGACTGTTGGGATTACAGTAGTCATTGTGCCCTCAGAATGATTTTACAGGATTGCAGTGCTTTATTACAAGATAGTGGTTAATGTTCATAACCTTCTCTGTGGTAAACTGAAAAGTTGTGTTGTTGAGACGTTCCTTCTATATGTTATGTAATGGGTGTGAATCTAGGAAAATAAAAGGTGGTATTACATGTTTTTAGACTTGATTCCTCTGAGTCGCAAAGCTGTTGTAGTGCTTATAGTTAAATATATTAAAAATGATACTAAATGCTTCCCACCCTGTGGACTGTCGTGTATACTTATGCAGCCAGTGCAGAGATTTGCTTAAGATAAACTCTAATGGGAGCCACGTCTCCAGCTTCTGAAAAGTATTACAGTATCTTTTTCTTGTCTCTGTAGAATTGTGTAGGTCTGCTTCAGCAATAGATAAGCTGATCCAAGTTAGCTTCTATGACACTTTGTTTAAAGAATGGCAGATATACTTTAAATTTGTATGCTAGGGAATGGTGTGTTAAGCATTCAGTGATAAATTTTGGGCATAGTAAATCCTGTGAGTGGCAGCAGAGTGGCCTTGATGACGTCCCATTTTCATGTTTTGTGATCTATTTTAAATTTACAGACAATATCTGTCTGAGAATGAAGAATATCGTTGACCTATTGAGTTTTCACTGGACCATCAAAACAGAGCTCATGCTTGTAAAAATGTTTTTTAAACTAAAATACATTCTAGGATAAGCTTATTGACAACATAGTTTAATATTTTCAGCAGTGATACAGTCAGTGAGATCAAGTGCACCATCAGCAACTTTGCAGGTGACACCAAGTTGAGTGTTGTGGTTGTCACATTGGAAGGACGGGATGTCGTCCAGAGGGACCTAGACAAGCTGGACATGTGGGCCTTTGAGAACTTTGAGTTCCCACAAGACCAAGGTGGGGAGGAACTTCTTACAAATACATTTAATGATAGGAAAAGGGGAAATGGCTTCAAATTGGAAGGAGAAAAATTAGATTGGACATTAGAAAGAAATTCTTCACAGTGAAGGTTGTGAGACACTGGCACAAGTTATCCAGGGAAGCAGTGGCTGCCCCATCCCTGGAGCACTGGAACAGCATCCCTGGAGTGCTGTTCAAGGCCAGGTCGGATGGGGCCTTGAGCAGCCTGATCTAGTGGGAGGTGTCCCTTCCAACCCAAACCATTCTATGATCTTTAAAAAAAAAAATCTTACTATTTGTCCTTTTCTGATCTGCTGTTTCTTTCCTAATTTAATGGCTAGGGTATTTATGCCTGTTACGAGTTAATGAGTAAGGTTTAATAATGAAAATACGTGCATTTTACCATGTCTGATTGCCAGACTACTGGGTTACGTAGCCAGATGAGAGAAAATGTTTTCTTGACTTTGGTGATATGGAGGTCAGTATCCTCAGGAGTCACTTTTCTTGACAGTCTTTAGCTGAAAAGCTATGAAAATCATCAGAGTAGTGCTCTAAAAATACATCTGTGCTTTTCAAAGAATCATAGAACAACCAGGTTGGAAGAGATCCACCAGATCATGGAGTCCAACCATTCCTATCAAACACTAAACCATGCCCCTCAGCACCTTGTCCACCTGTCCCTTAAACACCTCCAGGGAAGGTGAATCAACCACCTCCCTGGGGGGCCTCTGCCAGTGCCCAATGACCCCTTCTGTGAAAAACTTCTTCCTAATGTCTAGCCTAAATCTCCCCTGGCAGAGCTTGAGGCCATTTCCTCTTGACCTCTCCCCTGTCACTTGGGAGAAGAGGCCAGCTCCCTCCTCTC
>WAAB01015929.1:14685-30380 GCA_013389865.1 Piaya cayana
ATTAGGAAGAAGTTTTTCACAGAAGGGGTCATTGGGCACTGGCAGAGGCCCTCCAGGGAGGTGGTTGATTCATCTTCCCTGGAGGTGTTTAAGGGACAGGTGGACAAGGTGCTGAGGGGCATGGTTTAGTGTTTGATAGGAATGGTTGGACTCGATGATCTGGTGGGTCTCTTCCAGCCTGGTTGTTCTATGATTCTGTGATTCTGATCAGTAAAAGTGAACTTAGTTCCTGTGAGAAATAGAAACCATTTTTGTGATGGTTTTGTGACCCTAGAAGTTGCCTCTTTTTTTTTGTTTGTTTTATTTTATATACTAGTCTGATGTAATTGGATTCTTTAGAAAATTTCCCTAGAACTTCTGTTGAGGCTTATTTAGAAGAGTGTGTTGGATGATTTCAACAGAGTAATTCATAACAAGTTTTTTTTGTGAGATGTACTTTTAAACTTTTTTCTATTTGTTTGTAGTAGGTTTTGTGCGTCTTACCTTACAGTTTAACTCTGGTATCAGACATACGTAAAAATCTTAAGTATAAGCTCACAGCATAAAAAAAGATGAGGCAGCTCAACTGAAGAGTGCAGTTTAATCTTGCAGATCTGATAGTCTTTGTTTTAGAAGCTGGACCATTCTCTTCTGTCACTGGAAATCTGTAGCAGCCTAGTTGAGACCTGAATATTATTATAAGTATCACTTATCAAGTTCAGATCCTCAGCTCTTACTAATATTTAATGCACATTATAGCAGCCTTAGATTGAAGTTAAATGCATCTGTGCTCACTGACTGATAGAGCGGCACTCTTGTGCAGAGATTGGAATAAATGTTTATTTAGGTATCCCTATAAAATGCATGTTGGTGTTTGCTGTGTTTTTGCAATGTGAATGTCTAATAATGTGTATACGATGCTTAAAAAGTATTTTTGAATCATTGGCAGCTTTGTAGGGTCTAGCTGCAGAGTGTGACCTGGATACTGTTATAGTTCAGGCAGCGAGTGTTTAATCCATTTTTCCCCCTTTCTGTGCTATAGTTCAGCTTTCGATTATGGAGTTCACGTTATCTTGAGAGATGTTTTTCCATCTGTGGGGAGGGCATGGTGTAGAAAAAGTGTTTTTCAGTTTTAATCTTAAACAATTGCCTTCTCTTACCCATTTTCACACTAGAGAATTCTGCTGGACTGATGTGGTTTCTGGACATGTAGACTGTTCCCTTTGCATCTAGAGATAATGGGATTTGTGCTGGCCTTTAGCATCTGTTTGGTTTCATAAGGAACCTTAATATGGCCTCTGAGATTAGCTTCTAGGGACTAACTAAAAAAATGAGATTCTAGGAAGCTAATGAAGTAGCTTCTGAAATCTATCCTATATAGCACCAGAGAACATGTCAGCAAGCTAGTTGTGACACAGCTTTCTGGATCAGACTTTACATGAGATGATTCATACCCTTTTTAAGAGGAAATAAAGGAAGTGATGTTGCAGTTGTATTTTCATGATACCTGCAATATTGATTGTGATTCTGGTGATAAAAGAACAAATGCAGTGCCGTAAATGAGATGAGGGTAGTTAGATTCTAACCAACTGCCAGATCTGTGTGAGAAGAGTAATACCAGATATCAGAGGGGAAGTAATGATAAAAAATCATAAATGTAATGCTCTTGCAACGTAAGCATCTGAAAAGTACTCTTTTCTTATTTTTTTCCAATTACAGGGACTTGGCATGAGGTGCTGAAGCCTTTTTTCATTGATTTGGAGAGACTGGACCTAAATGGCGCAGTATGACTTTGCTCCAGCCTGGCTTAATTTACCTACTCCATCATCAACAAGTAAGGTATGTTCTGTGTTGTTCTTGGACAAGTGCAAATGTCATAACTCCAGTCATAGGAAAAATACGAATCCCTTTTTGAATAGGGTAATGGGAGATGATATCTAGCAAGTCCTGCTATTGTGACTGAAGTTGTTAGATGTTGGTTGTTAGTCTTTTAACTTCAGTAGAGTTTTTTTTCTTGAGCAGCTGAGTTAGTAGAAAGAAGCATGGCCATGTTATCAGAGCTGTTGTTGGATTAAGATTGCCTTCATCAGGAGTTTAAAATGTATTATTGTATTTTATGCTAGAAGTACCAAGACAGAAGTATGTACCTGATGTTCTTGCTTCTGATGTTGCTCTGCATCGTGTGTGGTTTAGAAAAGTGTTATTCTGTCATCCAAATGATTTAAAAAATGCTTTTGAAATGGGTGTTCTGAAATCACTTGATCTTGTTACTACTGGTGGTGCTTTCAAATAGTTGTGCATTTTCACTCTAATAGTTTCAACCGGACTGCTGTTATTCACTTTATGCAACATAACAGTTAGCTTGGAAACAGGAAAAAGCAGTCTCTGAATCGCTGGGATTTGTAAATATTCTGGAAAGTCCCAAGTATGCCTCTGTCATAAAAGTTTCTCTTTCTGGCCTGTCCTTCCATTCTTTCTTAATTTGTGTGAATGCAGAGGCAGCATTGGGTATTTCAGACTCCTGTCATCTGTTGCTCTCTTTGTGGACCTGCATATGGCGTTGTTTTACTTTAATGTATTTATTTCAGTTTCAGTCTTTCATGTTCATGATAATTGTTTTGCCTATAACACTTTATTCAACAAAGTAAGAAAATCAACGGTGATCACCTTCAAAGTAGTTCCCCTCTGACTTGAGACACAGCTGCACGTAGTGCAGCCAATGTTCAAACCAATTCCACAGACGTTTCCTGAAAGACTGTTGAGGATCTCTGACATTTTTGCTTTCACACGTACTGATAAAAAATAGGTTCCTTTGAGCCCCAACTTGATCTTTTGGGAAGTGATGGAAATTGCAGGGAGCCAGGTCTGGCAAACAAGGTAGCTGCTCAAGCATAGTGATGTTATTAGCTAAAAACTGCTTCACAGGCAAAATGTTGTGGGCTGGTACATTGTCTTTGTGTTAACTTGCTGTTTACTCTTGCACACCCAACGTTTTCTGACTGATGGTAAGAAAAAAATTTGTATTTGAGCATGCTTTCACTCATGCTGAGTGGTTGAGTTGAGCCTTGTCTCTGTGATGGGTTAGAACATGTTCTTTAGCCATCTCTCTGCCTCTACCCTCCCAGTCTTGGTTCCTGAGCTATAGGGTTAGTCTTGATTTTTTTTGTGTTGGCCTGATCAGGAGCAACTGAGAGNGTGGGTCTTTTTCAACCTGGTAATTCTATGATTCTGTGACCTCATATAGGGAGGTAGCAGACAAAATGATAAACACAGGTTTTACAAGCTGTCTTTTATTTCATATTGAGGAATAAGACTGTTTACCTCAAAAAAATCTGTTTTGCTTTCTTTCTTGTTTGTCTGAACCTAGTAAGGTAATTTCTCAACCTTACAGAAATTGCCAATAGCTTTCCTGTTGATTACAAAGTTTATTGTCATCTCTGCACAAGAGGCTCGGTAGACTGACAGCTCCCTCATGTGGGAGAAATGTGAACTGCATGTTATTTGATTCATTACATCAAGTAAAATTCAAACACTTTGTGTAAAATGTTGTCATTTATACTTTGTGAAAATGTGATTGTTTTTCTAAGTTCATACAAAAAAAAAAGTTAAACCCCAAAAGAAACATTAGAAAGTTGTTGTATGTGTAATGAACATGACTCTTATCTTCTAAAATTTCTTTTATGATCCACAGATCTGGAGTTTTCTGAAATTTTTGGTAGCTTATTCAAAATATGTTTACAAGAATTTGTATTTTACTTAAATATCGAGATTAATTTTATTAATATTTGAACTACTTGCATATGTTATTGTGGTTTTCTGTTTTTTTTTTTCTCTCCAGGTTTGTCAAGGAAATAATTACAGGTTACAAATTTAGAAGGAAATCCCTTTTCACTTGAGTTCTGCACAGTTTGGAAATACACACTTTTTATTTTAAACACACCTGTTGCTTAACTTGAGCTTGAATTCTAAGCAGTGAATTTTGAACAACGTGTTGAGCTTTCGTGGGACATTGTCAGTAGAGCTTCAATATCACTTTTTGTGTGACTATGGGGAATGGGAGAAGGAAATAATTTTATTCAACGTATTTTCTGATGTAGTTAAACCTACTACTTTTAAACCTATTTCCTCCCCTTCCACTTACTTTTACCAGTTTAAATATTAATATAACTTTATTTGATATTAATAACTGCTGAAGTAGTCTTTAGGTGTTCATTTTCAGGCATGTACCACTACTGCTGGGCTTTTTTTCTTGAATGTTACTCAGTTTGGAGAGGGAGTGATTTTCACACGGTGAAGCTGATACTTTGGGCACAGTAAAGTTTATATTTCCTGCAATCATTAAGCTTAGGTTGCTGACATAGTACATAGCTGTGCATTTATGTATTTGTAGCTATTGCAGCCCTGGGATGTGTAGGATCTCTTGTACAGGTGCTATACAAGGGTCATGTATGCACACAGTAGGTCTGGTGGGAGGGGAAAGGGACTTGCTCTTCGTATGCATTGAAGGCTGGCTCCTTCAGTGGCAGGGATGTGCAGCACAGCCTTCTGCTGCCACTCACTGGGCAGTGTGTGGTGTGTGCAACAGTCTGGCTAAGCACTGCTGTTGAAGAATTGAAATTTACTTTTCAATTTTGAAGATGTAACAGCAAAATAAATTTTGTATTAAAACAGTAAAGCCAGATAGAAGTAATACAGAAGACAGCTACTGTACAACTTGATAGTTCTTGGTTTAATCCCTTTATGTGTGTTCTAGTCAGAATGTATTTTGATTTAAGAGCTATTCTCAGTATAAGATTTTAGTTTACAAAGTACTTCCTGCCGATACATTATCAATTTACTACTTTAAAATTTCTGCAGTGCCTCCTTATAAGCTGATAACTTGAATTAAGTTTTTGCATCTCTACATTTTGACTCTAGTTTTTATTTGTACTTCATAACTAGTTGTATTTCTGTTATAAAACCTGAGCCTTTTTTGGGTACAGCTGCCTCTGTTGGAAGTGACTCCTTGTGTTCTGCAGAATGCACCTGTGTAGTCTGTGACCACTCAGATAAGATCCCAGACTTCTTTTCTGCCTTCCAGAGTGATCTCCCATACTTTCTTACTTTTTAAAATTTTTCCTCTGCTGCAGCAGGTGTTACTCTGCTCTTTGCTGCTGCCAAAACAAAATAGGCACTATTTTTTTTTTATCTTGTATCACAAGCAGGATCCTTGGTGCTGTTTCAGTGTCCTGGAGTGGAAGATACAGCTTCCAGTTTGCTAGCATGGGAGATGACGATGTAGCTCTGAACACTGCATATTCAAGGACTGTTGTGTTGTCTGTCGTTCAGTTCCTTAAAATGCATATACCATGAATAACATGCACATTACAGTTATGGTAAATCAGTTTTGCTGTTAGTCACATATCTCATGCCTACCGTTTGTGCTTTTTCTTCCAGTCATCACTGAACTTTAAGGAACATTCTGAAAATATTTCATGGACAGAGAATTGTTATGAAGCAAATCGCAGAAGACACAACTCTTCAGATGGGTTTGATCCAAACACTGGACGACCTAATGGAGGTATAATTTAGCTTTCATGGAATATTCTCAATACGTGAATGTTATTGCTTTGTTGAATTCTGACTAGGATGAGTCTGGTGGTAATAGTTCTATGATAATTTCTTATTCTGTAGTAAACTAGAAGTAGTGGAAAAACAGGTCTTCTGAGAGAGGATCAGATGGCTAAGGATAGACTAGACTAGACTAGATGTAGTGTGTCTCTACATGTGTTTCACTCAAGAATAGCAGGGTGGAGTTAATATTCTAGCTAACAACATGTGAATAGGCAGCCAGAAGAGGAGGCTAACTTGGTTGTTTGTTGGTCTACTATCCTATTTCTATAGCACTTTTCAGTAAGATTCTTCCCTGCTGCTTCTGTTTAATGTGCTATCGCTTCCCAGAGTATAGAGCTGCTCAGTTAACTTCCCTAATGATTTTTGAAGTAGTAGGATATTCTTTTAAAACTGTTCATAATTATGTTTCTTTAAATTTAAAAAAAATCTAAGGACATTTTGGAAGGAAAGAGAAGAATGGTTGGCGTTCACAAGGCAGAAATGGTGCAGAAACTATAAACCATCGTGCAGGCTATCATAGTGGAGGTTCCCGTGCTCATACCAGCACTTTTCACTGTGGAAAAGGCCGAGGACTGCATGAAAACAATGTGCCTGATAATGAAACTGTGAAAAAGGAAGAAAAAGAAGTACCCAAACACTTTGAGGCTGAGGATTTTGTAAGTTAATTGTAATTATAATAAACAAGGTTTCATTGTTTCTACACGTGCCATTTTGTCCATTGCATGCTACTTCATGAGATTTCACCAGTTTTCAGATCATCATATAAGGGATTACCCTTCCCATAGGTAAGAGGGTGTTAGTCATTTGTCCACTAACTTGCTTCGATTATATCTGGTTTTTTATCATTATATGTATATTATTGTCACTTAAGTGTTTAAGTGAAGCTACCATTGGGTTCCAGTTTACTATGGCATCTGTATATATTAAATTCTACACAATTACCTTATTGGAAATCTGAAGTACTAACAGCGTGGTTTTTCTGCCAAGGACCTTTGAGATCTCATGCTTTAATCTAGAACTGTAGGATATAAGAGGAAGGGTGAGCTTCGTCTTTGAAAAACCATGCAGTCTTTTATTTTTGCCCTCTGGACAATTCATATAATGGTATTGACTGCTGCTTGAGGTATTTTGTTGTAGAAGACAAACAAGTGAACATGGACTAATTTGATTTCCAGGGGAAAGAACTTAGTCTATCTAAAAGTCTTTAATGGCAGAGGTCATTCTACTGATATTATTGTGATTTTTTTTTATTTCATTGGTCCTAGATTTCAAGATTTTTTTTTTTAAATAATTGTAAAATTTTCTTTCAGCCGTCTTTGAATCCTGAGTATGAGAGGGACCCAAACCAGAATAAATCTTCCACAGCAGGTGTGTGGGGTGAGTATTTTTCATATTTTTAAATGTAAAAATGTAGCAGAGGTCTGAAGTTGTTTTATTTGAAACGTAGGATTTTTTAAAAATTACAAAGGTGTAGATTTGAATTATAAGAGTATAGATTGAAACTGAGGAAACCTCAATATTATTTCAATTTGAATGTATCTTTTGTTAGAGAAGTAACATTTCTATTTGAATATCTGCCTGCCTGTAAATGCAGCCACAACTTGGATTCCTCCCCAGAACAAGTATTCATGTTCTTCTGCAAGGATGTCAAGAATTTATCTGTATGTATTTATATATTCTTTAGTTTTGAAATGAAATACGTTGAAAGGTGAGTCACTTAAACTACTATGTGATTGTTAGCTGCAGACTTCTTAAAAGAAGGTTTCTGACTGATTAGAGCTATTGGAAGATTTTGGAGAAAAACCTAGGAGGGCTGAATAGAGGAAGTTAGCTTGCAGAGGTTTGAAGTCTCTTCTGGAAGCAGCTATCTTAAGCTCTTGGTGATGTTTCTGAATTACTTCTAACAAAGCCATTAATGAGAGTGAGCCTTTAACTGAGCTGTAGTCTGGGATTGTTTTACTGTCTCTACCTGCTTGAATTTGACTACCATTTAACAGTTTTATGGGCTGTATGTAGCTCACTTCTAAGAAAGTGGCAGCTTTAGACTGCACAGATTTAAAAATAATAAATTCACTCAAAATGAGAGCCTTTCTCTTTTTGAAGAAGTAACTTTTGTTAGAACATAAACGCTACTGCTTAAACTGTTTCTAATACTGAGATCTGAAGCTTGCTGCTCTTTTTAAATGGTGCTTCAGTTAATGATTTTTTTCATACTTCCCCAGTATGTTTTGCCCTCTTAGGTAACAGTAGATGTAGGCCAGCTAAGAACTTCAGTAGGAGCCTGAACCACTGCACTCTTTTCCAGTTTTGTACGTTAGCAGCTTTCATGTGAAAGTCAGGAAGTAGAGTTACCTTTCAATTAAAGAGCAACAGCAAATAAATTCTTTACTAATCAAATTGGGAAAAATTAGCAGTTTGTGAGTTTTACAGCCTTTGTAGCACTGTGGCTGTAGCTGCTGCATGATGTCTCTCAGTTTCATCTGAATATGGGCAAATTTTCCAGGATTTTGCATATTACTTTTTGCAAGCAAAGAAACAAACAATTCTATTGGCTGCATAAAATCATAGAATGCCTTGGGGTGTGAAGGAGTGTCTCCCTGTAATACCTGTTAAAAATGTATACTTCTGTTAGATTCCATTTTGCCTTATATATGTGCAGCAAGGGCATGCGAGTATTACTAAAAATCTCTCATAAAGTTTATTGAAAGCCAAGTGTACAGTTATCATGAGTGTTATGCAACAAAGCTTAAGTCACCTATGCTTTTAAGCTATTTTGTTTTAAATGTAGGATGTGATGACTGTGAAATAGAAGTGCTTGCAGGGAGAAAGGAGATAATCTTGGCAAAGGCTTTTAATACATCATTGGAATTCATGGACAAAGAAAAAGTGGGATTTTTACTTTTTGAAAATATTTGTAACTATTTGTAATAGATGTTCCTTAAATCTGTTAAGTGATAATTACTTGGTATGACAGCTGACTTTGTCTCTTAGTTGGGGCTCTCTTGAACATGGAGGTGTTGTAGGTGTCATGTGTTCTGCTGTGCCCATCTGAGGCACAGAAAAACTGTGAAAAACTGGCCATTGCTGTGGTCTGGAGTAGTACACATCTCTTGTTTCATGTTTATAGAGCCTTAGTAAGAAGCATTTGTCTCTAAATTCAGCTGTTAATAAAAGTGATTATTCTGCTAATACCCTCAAAGGGATTTAGGAAAACTATACTCTCTTTTGAAGAATTGGTAACATATCAACAACTAATAACATTTGGGTTTTAGATTTACAAATAAGAACTGTGTAGCTAGCTTTTTTGAAAAGTATCTGTGCTTCCTGAAAACAAAATACAAGCATTGTCAAGTGAAATATTTTACAAATGATGATTATGGAAAGTGGAACAGAACCTGTTTATCCAGGTTTCCACAGTGTGTTATCTGTGAAACTAGTACTGGACTAAGGTCCTGATTTATGCCTGTTTTCTCTGGATTGTATAGCTATCCAATACCCTATAAATTAGAAGCTTAAGATAGTAAACACACTCGTATGCATACATGGGTATATGCACACACACTTCTTTTTTTTTTTTTTTCAGAGTACCCTTTGAATCTTAAATCTAGATCTCCGAGAATGCAGGTCATTAAAAAGGGGAGTACAAAAGAACTGCAGATATCCAGATTCCCAGTTTTAGGAAGTCTTCATTCACAAGCAGTAAGGAATGGAACTGGCACAAGTGTTTACAAAGGAATAGTCCCTAAACCTCTTAATCCATCTGTAAAGGTGAGTGTTGGGTATCTGTGGTGTGACCAACATGCTGAAAAAAAACGTGTGGTAGTTCCGAGTGTGCTGTATTTCACTTCTGAGAGTACTGTTTGCTAGAATATTATGCGTTCAACTCTTGCTAAGTGCAGCGCATTGCAAAAATGAAGAGAAACAACTTTTATCTCATTTTTCCTTTTTAAGCTGAACTGTAAGTGTCTCTCTCTTCTTCTGATTTCCATTTTTTGAGAAGTCCAAGGGCTGTCCAAGTGAGAGTGAAAAGGATGTTTTTAACTTGCAGAGTAGTAGTGCCTTTTATATACGCTATTTAAAAAGAAAAATAGGTAATGTATAGGTGTAGTTGGCATAAAAATAAGTTCAGAATTCATCCCAAATATTGATAGAGATGATGTTGCAACCTGTTAGTGTCATTCTGGTCCCTTCCCAAACACATTTTTCCGTGTTCATATTTAGATTTTTGTTTCAGGAATTTTTATTTGCTTCTGAGAGCATACGGAAGTTGTTCTTAACTCTGTAATGTTATACATTTCAGCAGCTGAAAGTAGTGGTTTTAGACTCATATGTTGATTCTTAATACCTCTAATATGAGAGTCTTAATTGTTTTGAAATTGCAGTCTTTATTTTAAAAAGTGTGAAGAGTATTTGTGAGTGAGCAAGTGTTCATAAAGTCTACTTTTCACAAGAAAACAGGTGTTTGCACTAAACTATGGTTGTAGTTGTGATTTGCTTTCACTTAATCATTTCTCTAAAAATTCTGAAAAGAATCCTGTTGTAGGTAATGACTCTTCAAGTTCTGTTTGAATTTTTGTTTAGCCCACACAGTGGAGAATACAAGCAAAAGAAAATAAATTTGGGAATCCATTTCCTCATGAGTCTACATATGGTGTTGGTGATATCCGTCCTTGCAAATCAGCTGCCAAGGTGCTTATGGTATCACAAAATACAGTGAAAGAGGTAAAGCAATGTTTGTGTTTTTTATGAAATCTAGAAAGTGTTTAATTTTGATTAGATAAGGCAGTCATTAAGTTTTATGCAGAATTGTATTAAATAAGAGTTTTTAAGTTAATGAGTGGGATGCATGGAGGGCACACCACTGACCTTTAAGTACTGCACAGTTTGCTTGTGGGTTTGATTTGGAGTAAAAAAATGTGCATTAGGAAGTATAACCTGATGGGTTTAGACTTTAAAACTGGTAATGGCGTGATACATTTCAGAAGGTCCACTGTTTGCTTGTTAGCAGTCTGCCATAAACCTACATCTGTGGTTTTAAATGTGGGAACTCTATATACCGAAATACAAATATGGTCCCTCTGCTTTTGATTGTGGAAGTATGTGAAACCTGAAACTAAAACGTGCTGGTGTGTGGTATGTCGTTTTGTCTCCATTCAAAGCATTTTAAATGAATATTCTATGACTCTTTCTTCTTCTGACTCCTGTTAGTGTAATCGATCAAATTCTTCATCTCCTGTTGACAAAGTTGGTCAACCTAGTTTAACGAAATTAACGAAATTGACGAGAATGCGGACTGATAAGAAGAGTGAATTTTTGAAGGCATTGAAACAAGATAGAGTGGAAGAGGGTCATGAAGATGAGAGTCATGCTGGGCAAGAGAAGGTAGTTTTGCTTGTACCTATTGTAGATCCAGCTGTAGTAGTATTTAGACAAACCATAAACCACTTCTGATGTGGCTATAAACAGCTGTTAAATTTTGGTCTTCTATCTCTAAGTGAAGAAAAGGATTTAGATTTTAATGAATTTAAAAAATTGTTTCAAGTACTACTTGACTTCAGTGATGCTTAATAGTTTCTTCTTTAGTTTCTGAAGTATCTATTAATATATGTTCATAACTAAGGTACATCTGTGTCTTTAGGAAAAATAAAAAAAAATTAAGCTTAGTATACTAACTTCATCTTTGTGGAGGGCAGTATTTCACACCTTGGCGGTTAGTTATCCTACAGAACAATAAATGGAAAAACAGTTCTGCTTCTCAAACAATTTCCTTTCCAATTAGAGTGTTTTGATAGCCAGGAGTTCTTTATTCTTAGAAGAATAAAGTCTAGTCATAGAAGCAGTAGTTCGGTTTATGCATATAGGAGGAACATGTTTTTACTTCCTAACTGAGAGAACATGGAGGCCTCTACTGTCTGTATATAATATGTGCCAGGTTTCTTTCAGTCTCGATTGGTTTATACAGTGCTTAGCTAGCACCAGAAGATATTTGCCACCACCAAGACATAAACATAGTTATTATACATAGTCCAAGTGAGGGTGAATGTTGCATTATTCAGGATCAGGTGATGTCAAAACTATTCACTGTAAATGAGCGTTTTAAACTGTTTTAACAGTTTTAACTGTTTAACAGACCAAACTACAAATTACTATAAATTACAAATCAGCCAGATAAATAAATGGTTTTGAGGAATTTTCATTCAGATTTGGAGATGTGAAAAAAGAAACAGTGCCATTGTGTATTGCTCGTAAAAGTAAGATTGATTTTTATGACCCTGTTCCTGTTACAAGTGAGATAAAGGTCTGCCTTTTACTATTAGACATTCTGTGGCACCCAAGATGGGTGTTGAGGATAATGTTGTTCATGTATGTTTAAGAAATACACAAAGATTTTGTTTTAAGATTAAAAAGATACTGAGAAATACTGTCTTGAGCTTCAGAATTCTGAATTTGGTGGGGGTTTCATTTCCTGAAATGGCTACAGGTTCAAAATATCTCTGACATATGTCAAGTGCATTTGGTTGTCATCTTGTGCACAGCTGATATTTTCAGAAGGAAGTGTATTTAAAACAAACAAACAAACAGAAAAAAACCCCCATAAAAAAAACCCAAGATACCTTTAATAGGGGAAGTTATAATGTCCTTGGGCAGGTGTGTTAAGATGTAACCTGGAGTAGATGTTGGTAAGTGCATGCTTCCTTTTCCCTGCCATTGCTCTTCCACTAATAGATGTGAAAAGGTGTTAAAAAAACATGTAGCTAATAGTTGTCCTACTTACAACATTCATTTTAATGATTGTCATCAGAAGACATGGTGTGCAGCTGAGTGGATGGTGAGGTAGCTGCACAACACTTTTCTATAATGTGTTCCTGTTGATGGAATTTTGAGGGCTGCAGTGGCAGATTTCACCTCTGAAATAGCAAGGCAAATCATTGTTAGCAGTTAAATCTTGATTGGCAGTTTTGCCCTATATATTTAAATAGTTAATTCTGTTTGATAATCTGAGATGCATGCTTCAGCTGTATAATTTAATAACTTAATGCATCTTTACTGGGATACTTACTGTTAAGAAATTCTTGCTGAGCATTCTGAAATTCCTGGAAGCGTACAACACTGGGAGGGAAACTATGATGATTGTCTTGACTCTGGACTCTGAACTGTGTTTTTTGCAAGTGCATGACTGTCTGATAATGTTTCTACTCTCCTCTTTATTTTTACAGACTTCTGAGGTTAATTGGCTTCTTACTAAATAAAAATTGCAGGTTGCTGAATGAGTAGAATAAAAAGAAACATCTCTGGTCTATAGGACTAAAGAGATTTTAATATTTGAGTGAATCTGAACAGTTGGCTTTCTAAATAAACCTTCTTTCTAGTTCTTATTTCATGGCTGTTATGTTACAGTTGCTGTTAACAACAGCCTGAGAAACTATGGTTAGTGCACGTGTGTAGAGAAAGTTGTCTGAATTTCAAGAATGCTATCCAGTCTACCTGAGCTTTTGGCAGAAGAGTCTGCTTGTTAAGGTGTGGTGGCTGTGAACTGCCCCTTAAACTAAGGAAACTTGAGGACTCATGCTTTCAAACTTCTTGTGACATGTGTGGCTCTAATATTTAATTAGGAACATTATTTTTGAGTTCAACCTGTTTTTTCTCTAAGTATGAAAGGCAGCTTAAGTTTGAATTTTAAGATGTTTGAAACTGTGTAGAAAGAGTTTGATGCAGGCTATGGTAATTGCTTTCTACATGACTTGTTCAGCGGCATAACTCAAAATATCCATGGTATCCAGGTATTGCAAACTCCAGAAGTATGAACCAAATTAATATTAGCTGAAGGAATAGTAAGTAACTCCATTTAAACATAAATTAAATGGAATCACTGAATTGCAGCACTTACAGACATTCACTTGTGAATGGTATTTACTTTCAAACTTCATAACATATAACTATTTTTAACAGGATGATGAATCCTTTAACTTGCATAACAGCAACAGCCCTCATTGTGAGAGAAACAGAAACTTCGGAAATGAAATTCCACAAGAGAATGGCAATACTTCAATTACATCTCAACAGATCATTCAATCACCAGGTTTCCCTCAGACAGTTGTTCTTTCAAGCTCGCTTGAGGCAGAACATAGGTATGTACTTCATATGATATAGTGTTTCTTCATGGTAAGTGAGCATGTCATGAATTCTCTCTAGTTGAAAGTCAGAATATGAAAAATGAGAACACATGAAATGCTTTCATAGTACTGTCAAAGTTTAACTTCTAGACATGTAATAATTTAACGTGGCATTTACTTTGCTTCTACTAGAGTTGTGTACTAACTTAAAATTGCTTTACTAAAAATTCAGTGTATTTCTTTATAAAGAAATAAAGCAAACTTCCTAGTGACTTAATTCCTCTAATTTTAGTCTACATGTCTAGGAAGAACAATGCATGTAATAGTTATTGGTATAGATAATAACTTTAAATACTGCATCCTACTTAAAACTCATTGAGTTCTTCCTCACTTTTAAAGTAATTAATTACTTCTGTAGCTGTCTAGTTGTCACTGTCTGTGATATCACAAGACAGTGCACTGGAAATAAAGAAAGTAACTTCAAGAAAGGATTGAAACAGTTCTAATGTATCATGAAAGTAACTGCAGTAGCAATTGGTAGAGATGAGTGATGCTGCTGGGAGCTTGCAGCTCAGTCTGGAGATACTCATGTCACAAGCTCTGTCAGATTCTTATTCTTTCTGGCAACTACAGAATTACAGTCATAGATTAGGTAGAATTTTGTTTGTGATAGACTTTATGAATAAATTAGACTAGAGAACTTCCGTTTTGTATTATGAAAACTAACATGCACACTGCTCTTTTCTTCTTGTTCCATCGTTAGCTATGGAAGCAGAAATCTTTGGTCAGTGGATGTTGGGATTGTTTTTCTAAGTATCCTGGTAGGGTGGGGCTGAGTAAAGTTACAAAGGGTGTTAATGGCTATGTTGTGTTATGTTAATAAAGTAACCTGAAGTTGAGGGAGCAAAGATTTGCAACCTAGCAACAAAGTTATGTGGGTTGGGCGGTTGCCATGAGAGGCTGGTTGCTAGGGCAGTGACCAATGAGAGTCTACCTGATGTTTTTGGCCTGCTTGCCCTATATAAACGTGTTAACCCTCAATAAAGAAGGACTTCATTTGAAATCATGTTGGTTTGTCTGTGAAGCTCTCTGGCCCTTGCCGCGTTAAGTGGAGGCTACTGCTGACAATTTTTTGACCAGAAGATAGGAGTCATAGGAGTCACTCTCATTTTTCAATTCAAATGAGTTTGAAGGGCCTTCATAGTATTTCTGGACAAGTATTTTTTGTGGTAGCCCAGAGAGGCTGTGTCTCTATGGTCCCAAAACTTCAGCTGTGACCTCTGCACGCATTCAGGCAGATATTGTGGTAACTTGGACTTCAAGCAACTAGCTTAACTCACAAGATTCTTGTGCATGCCTGCTAACAGTACTGGCACAGTTTGTACAAAATAAGTCTGGGGAAGTTTCCATCATGCAGGTATCCTGTTGGTGTTGAATTGGCAAATCTGAAGCTTTTTTACATAGTTTACACTTGTAACAATTCTAGAAGCCTTATGTAATTTTAAAAGGACAGTGGTCCTGCTAACTTTAGACAGTATTGCTTCAAAGTTAATTAGTCATTGCTCTAAATTTTATTTACATTAATAGAACCTCTGTAACTATTCATGCTTTTGTACATAACAATGTTAACATCTTAGCTTGCTTGCAGTAAATCTAACTGAAATTACTGTTGCCAAAAGTATAACTATAGTGGAACTGCATTTGGCATTGCAAATCTTTATCTGCATTTGTCTACACAAATGCACATGTTCTCTTAAAAAGAGTTTTGGATTGCTTGCATATTATTTCTGGTCAATTCTGAGTATTTAATTTTTTGGGGCTGTTGCATTGTCTAGTTCAGGTATTGACTATGATAGAAGATCTAATCTCCATTTCTGTTTTTGTCCTGCTAACAATTTTAAAGGAATAGTTCTCACTTTCTCAGTTTCTTGTGTCACTTCTGGCATATGCTTTTTATATGCTTTGTATGTAACGCGGTGGGGGCCAACG
>WAAB01015931.1:0-12482 GCA_013389865.1 Piaya cayana
TTTAATTTCCCTGCTGTAAGAAATCTTTTGAAACTGTGAGTACCTTGCTCTTTACAATTGCTATAGATCAAACAATGGGGTATAAACCAAGTCTGGATTTAACCAAGTTTCCTGCAGTGTTCTACATTTCTGTTTTATCATCTCAGGTGTTGTTTATGGTCAGCATTCAGACCATAACAGATTTCATTTTCTAGACTGAATGACTTGATTTTGTAAGAGAGAGAGAGTACGAAACACTCTACTGATCAACTATCCAAATTGTTTTGACTACATTTTTCCTGCCATGGTCTGCTAGTGGAATTCTACCAATTTTTGATAGTTATCCTGTGTAAGTACATGCTGCTTTTGCTCATAGACTCATTGTCACGTGGAAATTAGCAAGTCTTCATACACTCACAGGTAAATGATAGGAGATAGAAGGTTATTAGACTTACAGAATAGTAATCTCCAGCATCAACTTTCTTTTCTTTCTTGATATTCAGTATTAGATTGATTTCTTCTAATATTGTTGCTGCCTCACCTTCCTTAGGCCACAGGTTCCTGCAGACAGAACTTACCTCCACTCTTCAAAGACTGTCATGATGACCACAGTACTTAAAGGAAAGGGTTGATGTTTCTTAATATAGCCAACCAATCTACAAAGAGAAAATTATGACATCATTGTTTTTTAAAGAAACCTACTTTACTGGCAATAAAGTGGAAGTTACACAATTCATTAACAAATCACAGCATGTTTACTTTAGAAATTTCCTTGTTCCTATTGCAAAAGATTCGTCTAGAGTGAGCAGTTCAGTATTGAGCGTGCCAAGCTTAGGCATGTGTATGCGTATGTGTGGGGCTGACAGTGCTGCAGTGTAAAACAGCCACATGCCTCCCAGACAGACCATCAAGACACCCCTTTCCAGATCTGCTGAGGCATCGCACAGAAATGAATTGCAGAATAAAGAACAGGTGAGGTGGGAAGGGATCATCTAGCCCACCCTTCCCTGCTCAGACTACAGCAGTTTGCTCAGGCCCATGTCCAAGTGGGTTTTGAATATCTCCAAGGATGGAGATTCCAACCCTCTCTGGACAGCCTTTTCCAGTGTTTCTTCATCCCCAAAGTAGTGAAATGAAGTCCGTCAACCAGGGAGCCTAAAGGGAAAGAACTGTCTGTGTTAAAGATACTATCTTGAACTCCAGAGATGAAGATTGAATTCCCTGCTATCTTGTTAGCATTGGACAAGTCATTTCTTCTTTCTCTGTTTTCCTGGTAAACAAAGACTGCAAGGTGTCTGCAGCCACTGAAAACTGAGAATAAAGAGAACCAGAGGTAAATTAATTTGGTCTCTCTGCAGAGAGAACAGTTTCCAAAGGCATAATTGGTTTTGCAGATACATAACTGCTGATTAGTATAGTTATATGTATAGTATACTGTATATAAACATATATATAGTATAGTTATTAGTATAATGTAGTTATATTTAGTTCGTACAGCTACAAAAGAGTTCTTCAACTGAGATGAGGGGGTTTAGATCTAAAAGTTTTAGCCTAAGGATGAGGAACTTGTTTCTGTTTAATCTGAAGTCAGCTGGAGACCCGAGGCCACTGCAGTTTTATGTGGTGGTCTGATTTTACCCTCCCAGACCAAATTTCCTGAGTCCTATTCAAGTATGAACCTCATAGTTTTGCCAAAGGAGCTCAACAAAATTAAAATCATCAGCTTCTGACTCGCCCCTCTTATTCCCTGGTAAAGCAATGTCAGTGGGTCTCATACAGCTCATCAGGATCATGAAGGCATTTCTTGTTTGGGATGATGTGCTTTTGTGTGCGCTGTACTTAGCCTACACTTCCATATGAAAACACACAGGTCTTTTTCACCTTCCCTTTTTGTGGGAAGCATTCCAGGTCCTAGGTAGATCAGTCTGGCTTCTCTGCTGAGATCACTGATCACAAGGGGATGTGAGAGTTAAATTCTGGGTTTTTGTCAGGGACATTAGAAAGCAACGGACCTGCTGTGACACACAACAAGTGATCTGGTTCCTCTGTATGCCAGAAACTCACAGGAGCTCAGAGACACAGATACTTAGCATTTCTGCCTGTCCTCCCACATCTACTCAGAGCTTTTTAGCACTAGCCTGTGAACTGCTCACATTTAGCTACCTCTTGCTTTCCTTACTTCATGGAGAGGCTTTGCCTGAATGACGGCTGCAGGATGCTTGTTGCTAGCATTACAGTACAAGGCAGCATGCAGGACTCACTGTGCCGTTACTGGCACATATGGCTCCCTCAGCACGTTATGCCGCAGCAGGCAATGTACTTACTTGCCTACTTACTGACAAAAAGGAGAGAGATTACCTTTCCCACTGAGCTTCCACGCTTTTGGCACAAATTTATGCTTGAACACAAATTATCCGAGTTACAGATATGCCCTGCAGAAAATCTGTTTAGCAAAAAGAGCGGATGGGGGAATATAATCTGGAAACAATCTCCAGTAATTGACTGGAGTTGCCTTCTCAGCAACAAAAAATGCCAATTGGATTAAATCAAGTGAAAAACAAAAGGCTGCATTTTAATCTCAAAACCACCAGCACAAGCAACGCAAGCAAAGATGTGGTGTCTTTTTTCTCCTACTTCATATTTTCTTCATCAGTCATACAGATGTATATGGTGCAGCAGAACTAACACTCTGTTTAGAGAACACACATATAGGCAAAACTAGAAGCGAAGTTTCAGCTCAGCTAAAGAAGTGTCATTTAGCATATTATCCAAATTTCATTAGAAAATACAAAAATTACAACATAAAGTTCAAATTCAGCCCTAAAATATGTGAGTTCGCTACCCTCCCTGGTACCTTCCAGATCACAACCACGCTTGAGTACAGAATCGGTCCTACACAAAATTCCTAGAGGAGAGGGAAAAGCCACCTCATCCCAGAGCTTCTTTTCATTATTTTCTTTCGAGGTTTTCTGCCTCTGCTCCCAGTTGCTACCCCAAGAAGGAAGCCTAAGCACTTACACAGATTAATATCCACTGTGCTCACTCACAGTAGTGCTGCTGTGCCTCTTTCTGCCCCACTCGCAGCACTGCCATGCTGGTCAGATTCCCATTTTTATCTGATGCATTGATCTAAGCAAGAAGGGAAAAAGATTCCTGTGCGCAGCCTTACTCCTTCTCTCCACTGTTCTTGAAACCAGTTCACTTCACGCTTTTATGAAGGGGCTGAAGGAAGAATGCTCCGGAGAAGAGAAGCAAATATATATGATTGAAAAGATAATATAAAGTAAGAGCCTCTTCGCTTCTACTTAGGCAGTTCTGGGTAGGTACCCCATAATGCTCTGCTATTTATGGGCTAAATCCACTGCAGGAGAAAGGTGGTGTGCAGCAAATTTACATTAAGTATGAAACCCAGGCCATGATCAAGTCCCCAAAATGACAAATTTAAGTATAAATGTGTGAACCACAGTAACTCAGATGTTCCCTATAAAGTCCAGTGCTGGAGTGTACCCAGTACAGAGAAATGAGTGCGACCTCAGCCTAAGTGGGTCACAGGGCTGGGTGTCCTGGTATAAAGCCTCTGGAAAAAAACATATGAAGTATCCGAAACCCGAGGTCAAGGAATTAGATAGGCTTTGCTGCAGTCTTTCTTGCAGTGTGAGAGGTGAAACATCAGGCTTTTTACCTTCAGCTTGACTGTGTGGAAGATTATGGATGCAAGACCGCAAGAAAATATAGGTGGAGGTTATGGAGAGGAGGGTAATGGCCTCTTCTCCCAAGTGACAGGGGACAGGACGAGAGGGAATAGCCTCAAGCTCCACCAGGGGAGATTTAGGCTGGACATTAGGAAAAAAAAATTCACAGAAAGGGTCATTGGGCACTGGAACAGGCTGCCCAGGGAAGTGGTTGATTCACCTTCCCTTGAGGTGTTTAAGGGACGGGTGGATGAGGTGCTGAGGGACATGGTTTAGTGTTTGATAGGAACGGTTGGACTCAATGATCCGGTGGGTCTCCTCCAACCTGGTTGTTCTATGATTCTATGGAAATAAAGCATTTCTGACTCAGACAGTAACTGGGTGCTAGAACTCGATCTGCGTTGTTCAGTTACAAGAGCCCCGGCTATGGGTTTGACTTGGGTTACTTGGAACTTTGTAGAGTGTTTGCTTTGCATAGTCTGGAAACTGGGACCAGCAGACTTTGCATGAGGTCACCCTGCTTTGAAGTCTAAAATGAGTATGAATGTGGGCCACTTAGCTTTCTCTGCACCGAGGCATACGGATAATTGTTAGCAGCACTGGGTGAAAAACAGAGCCGTGTGCTTTGAAATGAATGAGCTGCATATTCTCCTACCTTTCACAGCACAGATGAAATGATCGACATAATTTCTCACCCAGCTGATTCTTCTTCCTATTTAATGAAGCATTTTCACAGGATCATAATTTGGGGCAGAAGGGACCTTAAAGATCATCCAGTTCCAATCCCATGGGCAGGGACACCTCCCACTGGACCAGGCTGCTCAAGCCCCATCCAACCTGGCCTCCAGGGATGGGGCAAACGCAGTTTCTCTGGGCAACCTGTGCCAGCATCTCCCCACCCTCAGAAGAAAAAAAATCTTCCTAATATCTAGTCTTTCTAATATCTCCCTTCTTTCAGCTTAAAACTGTTACCCCTCGTCGTGTCACTGCACTCTCTGATCAAGAGCCTGTCCCCAGCTTTCATAGAATCATAGAATCACCAGGTTGGAAAAGACCCACTGGATCATCAAGTCCAACAATTCCTATCAAACACTAACCCATGTCCCTCAGTGCCTCGTCCAACTGTCCCTTTAGCACCTCCAGGGAAGGTGACTCAACCCCCTCCCTGGGCAGCCTGTTCCAGTGCCCAGTGACCCTTTCCATGAAAAATTTTTTCTTGTCTTTTTCCCATCGTGCCCTGTCTCTCACACCACACTGCTCTCCCCCCACACTGTCCCCACCTTACCCCATCCTGCTCCCCCATCCTACCCTTATCCCCTGCCCTCATCCCACAGCTCCCCACTCCAAGGGGGTTTTCCCCCATCTCCCTGCTCCCCAGGAGGGGCAGCCCAGCAGCTGCTCCCCAGCAAACCTCCCTCCAGCTGCAGCTGGGGCTGCTGCCTCTTCCCACCCACCTGTGAGCATTTAAGAGCCAGGGGAGGCTGGGAGGGCCTGTGCTGGGCCAGGATGGCTACTGGGGGGCAGGTGAGTGCTGGCTTGGAGGCAGAGCATGGGCAGCCCTGCTGTTCTCTTGTGGCTCTGGGGTGCCTGTCATGAGATGGAGGTGGATAGTGGGGGGGGCTTCCCTGCTGTGGGGCTTCTTGAGATGTCCCTTCTTCCCCAGTGGAGGCAAGAGGAGCGGCGAAGGAGGTGGAGGAGGTCTCAGCAGCAACAGCTGGCCCTGGCACAAAGCCTGGTGAAGTACCCTCTGCAGAACAGGTATGGGGGTTCCAGCTGTGGGCAGCCTCCTTGAGTGCTGGAAGGGTAATGTTGGGGCTGGAGGGGCGGCTCCAGGGTCTAACAGTTTTCCCCCCTTACTCTCCAGGTGGGTGCTGTGGTTCTTCAAGAATGAAAAGAACAGGCTATGGCAGGCAAACCTGTGCCTCATCACCAATACTACGTATTTTGGTCACCAATACTATGTATTTCCTGTAGCTCCCTTGCAGTACTAGAAGGCTGTTCCAAGGTCTCCCTGGAGCCTTGTCTTGGCTAAACAAGCCCAACTCTCTCAGCCTGTCCTGATACAGGAGATGCTCCAGCCCTCTGAGCATCCTCATGGATGTGCCCTGATCAGATCCATGTCCTCCCAGTGCTGAAAAGATGAAACCAAACACCAAGGCACATTTCTTCGTGCCACCCAGAAGTCTAATAAGAAGGGATCTGAAAGCATATTGAAGCAGCACCTCTCAGGATCAATAAAGCACTCGCAGCTCTCCCTGCTGCCGCCCAACAAGTGCAGCTTTCCAGCCCTGGAGCTGCAGGGAAGGCGGGTGCCCAAGCAAGTGGTGCTGCCGCAAGGTGGCTCCGGACTCCAGTGAAAAATCCATCATCCAGCTCAAAACATCGCTGAGGAGCTTCCAGAGACTTACAGCTGCACCTGTGTTTAGCAGGCTTACATCTGCAGCAGACTCCATCGGGCTGGCTCCATGTGCTCCTGCTTGTATTTATAGAGAATAGCGACAAGCTGCCGATGCTCCATCACCAAGAGGACACTTATGTCACTTTTTTTTTGGTGTTGTGAAGAAATTAAAACTGTGAGCAGTGACAACAAATATAAAGGGACAACTCCTGTCAGAACTGTAGCCTGTTAAAAGGTGCTGGGAAATGCTGATGCCTGTGACTATACTCCATTTCTGGTATTTTTTCAAACATCATATTATATTAATGGCTTTAAATTGGAGGGGGGAAGATTTGGATTAGATGTTAGGAAGAAAATCTTCTTGATGTGGGTAGTGAGGCCAGAGAAGCTGTGGCTGTCCCATCCCTAGAGGTGTTCAAGGCCAGGTTGGATGGGGCTTGGAGCCCCTGATCCAGTGGGAAGTGTCCTTACCCATGGCAGGGGGCTTAGAAATGGATGGGCTCTAAGGTCCCTTCCAACCCAAACCACTCTACAATCAGTTTAAATTTATTATGTTGACTTCGTGTACAATATGCTGTACAAACTACATAAGACAAAGGTACAAATCCATCCTTCACCAACGAGGGACATGCTCTTTTGACAGGGAGAAATGGGAATTTCGGACATCTCAGGGAAGATGAATGACATTTCACTGTCCAGGATTAAGTGAACTACAAGTGAAGCATTTGCCCTATTGACACACACTTTTCTAACAGTCTGCTACAAGCAACTCGTCCAGCAACTTGATACACTCAGTGGTCCATTTGGTCTTCAAGTGGATATTTTTAGTTTTTAATAACAATCACATTGATCAAATCACTGATTTCTGTTCTGTTCACTAACACCAGTGCTCGGAAAAGAAGAGAAGGCCGGATCTGCTCCTGAGAGGCAGGACCCAAGGGACATCATTTGCAGGGAAAAAGCTGGAGACAACAGGCAGTGAGACAGTAATTGCAGTGACACCACAGATTTCAGTGTGGGACTTTACAATGCTCAGCTTTATAACACTTTGTAGCTGCATCCAGGACACTGCATGTGTTTAGTATTTGATAGGAATGGTTGGACTCGATGATCCGATGGGTCTTTTCCAACCTGGTGATTCTGTGATTCTATGAATCAGTACCAGGGATTCCACAGTGTGGGACTTCATGATGCCCAACTTTATAACACACAAGCCATCTGCTGATGTTAAGGCTCTCGTGCCCTGTCCTCCNCTTCACAGAAAGGGTTCCCAGGCCCTGGCAGAGGCTGCGCAAGGAGGTGGTGGAGTCCCCATCCCTGGAAGGGGTTTAAAAGACAGGGAGATGAGGTGCTGAGGGATCTGGTTTAGCAGTGGAGAGGTACGGTTGGGCTTGATGATCTCAAAGGCCCTTTTCCAACTTAGTGATTCCATGAAAAGGACATTCCAGTTCAAGACTGCGGCTTCTCCGGGCTTATAACCCCTCGCTCCCCTTTTGGCTGTCAGGAGAGCCCTAAACCCGATGGATTTTTTCCCTTAAAGGCAGGCAAGCGGTCGGGTCCTGCGTTGTCCCAGCAACAACCAGCGACGGCTTTTGCTGAATACTAACACAACTACACCTCCAGCCGCCTGCAGCAGCCCCAGTCCCTCTTCCCTTGGGATCTCCTGCTGCGATTCTCCCTCTGTGTTTCCCAGCTCCTCGCCTCCCCTTAGGACAGCTCGCTCCTAGCAAACCTCCCACCGAGGGAAACCGCAGCCCGGCACAAGCCGGGGGCGGGGTGCCTCTCTCCGGTGACCCCGTAGGCCCTGCCCGTGGCTTCTCCAAAGAGCAGCCCCCTCGCCCAACTCGCCCACCCCCTCCAAGCTCGCCCAGCGCTGCCCCGACGCGGCCACCGCCTCCCCACCTCCCCCTCAACCCCCACCCACGCGCGGCCCCGCCCTCCCCTTGGCCCCGCCCCTCCTCAGCCCCGAGGACCAATCGCGGCGCTCAGCGCCGGGGGTGACGTCACCCGCGGCGCTGCCATTGGCCGGCTATATTAAGAAAGTCGCGAGCGCCTTTAAATAGCGGCGCCGGCCGGGGCTTGCGGCAGTGGCGGCACCGCGAGGGTTGAGGCAGGGCCTGTGAGGAGAGGCGGAGGGAGGGAGGCTCCCTGGCTCGCCACGGTGCCCTGTGAGAAGCCAGACGGAGGAGGCGGAGGCAGCCTTCATCCCGTGCCCGGCAGGGAGGCGGAGGAGGAGGAGGAAGGCGCTGCCATCGTCCTGCTGCAAGGCAAAGCCCCCTCGGCGAGCCTGGCCATGGCCGCCATCCGCAAGAAGCTGGTGGTGGTGGGCGACGGGGCGTGCGGCAAGACCTGCCTCCTCATCGTCTTCAGCAAGGACGAGTTCCCCGAGGTGTACGTGCCCACCGTCTTCGAGAACTACGTGGCCGACATCGAGGTGGACGGCAAGCAGGTGGAGCTGGCGCTGTGGGACACGGCCGGGCAGGAGGACTACGACCGCCTGCGCCCCCTCTCCTACCCGGACACCGACGTCATCCTCATGTGCTTCTCGGTGGACAGCCCGGACTCGCTGGAGAACATCCCGGAGAAGTGGGTGCCGGAGGTCAAGCACTTCTGCCCCAACGTGCCCATCATCCTGGTGGGGAACAAGAAGGACCTGCGGAACGACGAGCACGTGCGCAACGAGCTGGCCCGCATGAAGCAGGAGCCGGTGCGCACCGAGGACGGCCGCGCCATGGCCATCCGCATCCAGGCCTACGACTACCTCGAGTGCTCGGCCAAGACCAAGGACGGGGTGCGGGAGGTCTTCGAGACCGCCACCCGGGCCGCCTTGCAGAAGCGCTACGGCACCCAGAACGGCTGCATCAACTGCTGCAAAGTGCTATAAGGAGCGCCCGTAGAGCTCACCTGTGGGCAGGAGGGAGGAGGAGAGGAGCCGGGCTGCGCCCGCACGCGGCGCCGGCCCCTCGGCTCGGGGCTGCGGGGGTTGCTCCCTTAGCCTCGGCCGGGAAGGGCTGTGCTGGCTCGGCCGCGGGGAGGGGGGTGGATTGCATGCCCTGAGTCTTGGGAATAACGTGGGGAGACGCCTTCTCCCGCCGCTCTCTCCCCCGCGACTGAATCGCGGACTCTCAACCACAGAAAAAGCTGCCGAGACTGGACTGAGCGAGCTCGCACCCGGCTCTTCCCCCTCTCTGACCGCCACCTGCTGCTCCCGGCTCCCAGGCAGCCTCCCCTTCTTTTGCAAGAGGAGAACCGCGGAGCCGAGATCCTTGAAGGGACTTTGTTGCCTCCTGCGTGCATGTGCCTCCCCCCGGGCGGGCTGGGAAGGGGCTGCAGCCCCCGGGCTCCCTGCAGCGCCCTCGCCTCTCCCGAGCCCGACCTGCTGGGGACACCGGTGCCCCGAAGACAGAGACTGGGAGGGGAGGGAGGGTCATCCCGAGCGAAGCCTGTATATATCTTACCTTTTCTGTCTTGTGCAAACTGGGGTAGTGCAGGGGGTGCTTATTTAAAGTGAGGTGGGGAGGGGGTGCCCGGCTGGGGCTTGTGTTGTGCGAAGGAACTTGCCCCGAGTGACTGATGCCTGCTGATAACGCCAGCTTTGAACAGACTCCAGCTGCAGAAGCCACCAGGTTGGAAAGTGAAGCTGAAGTTCTCTGTCCTCCTTGCTGGGCATCCTCCTCCTGATGGGCCAGGCAGGATGAGCAAGGGGGAAGAGGATGATATTTGCCATATTATGATCTTGGTGCCTGCTCCTTTGTTTAATGTTGTCTTCTGCGAGTATGTTGATTTGGGTTTGTTTAAAAGTTTTATTTTCAAAGAGAAATTACTTTGCACAACTTGGTGGATTATTATTATTTTTTTTTAAATCAAACACTCATTGCATTTGTCATCTGCGTACAACACTGTAGCATTGGAAACATTCTTACTCGGTAACCTCATGTGGGTCTTGTGTTGAAATCGCAATTTAAGACAAGATGAAATAAAACCACTGTATCTTTGCCTTGGAAAAAAAAATGAGTGAAAGCGCTGTTTATTATGCAGTGGCTACATCAGACTTTAATACTAAAGGGCAGTTTAAAGAATCTAGAATTATTTAAAACTATTTTCACTGGGTGGACAGCCTGGGTGAAAATAATCTTGTGTTTCTCTGGTTCAGAGAACAAATGTATTCAGTTATGTTTGTTTACTTTCATCCCTCTTCCCTAAACAGTGGTACTGAGACTGTTCTGTTTCTGTTTTTAATAAACTGACATGGCAAAAACTGAAATGTATATGATGTTTACATAAAATTATGAACTGTGTATGCAGTTTTTTTATGTAAAGTATTAAAAGAGTCTATGCTGACACTTGAGTAGTGTTGTGATTTATGGAGACTGACCTGGGCTTGCAACAACACACCTGGATGGTGTTGAACTCAAATGGAGTTTGCCTACTGCCTGCATGCAGTCCTACTTGTATTTTTCTCCACTGAAATACCTGTCTGGCAGCTTTCAGAGGAATGGTAGCTCTGTTTTCCTTTGGGGGAGCTGCTTGCTCAATGTTTCTGCACAGATGGCATGTGGAAGTGTACTCAAAATTCAAGGTAGTGACTAATCCATCCTTGTTGCTGCTAAAGCAGATGAAGCCTCTGTGCTTGGTGAACCTGGACTCAGGCTGCTGGTGCTCCTTCACCCTCTGTGCTTGCTGCCTTAGGCTTGTGAAGCAGGAGAGGCATTAGGGCTTATTTTTCAAGTGAAATATTTACATAAAAGGAGTTTTTATTAGTGACCTCCCTTTTTCTTTGAGTCAAGAGCCCTGTTTGCTGCATTAGGACACGTGGACGGGCTTTGCTTGCCGTTCAGTCAGAAGCAGGAGGCTGTTTGTGCCCCAGCAGTCCACTAAGCTGCCTAACTAGATTTCCTAATTGCTGGCCTCATGCATTCCTGTAGCAAAGTAAAAAGTCTGGGCTTCTCCATATTGGGGAACTCTAGCAGAACATCATGCCTCCCTCTTCCCTTGCTGTCTCTGTGCAGGTGTGTGAGCTCCTGCAGGTGCTGCCTGAGGCAGTGACTCCTGGCAGAAGTGTTCTAGTACAAAATGCATTATATGATTTTTGCTGAAAAAATAAGGCTTATACCCAAGGTGCTGATGTTTCACTCCCCACTAAAAAAATCCCTTAGGTACCTACAAGGGAAATCTCAATTTTGTGGTTTTGTAAATCCTCTTAGCTCCTTTTGTGGAGACCTGAGAAAGGAGTGGAGCCTTTTCCTCTTTTTGTGACCTGTTAGTAACTGCTAGGATGCGCTGGATTGCTAGTGTTAACACTGGATTGCGTTAAATACCCAGGCAAGCAAAACACATTTGGCAGCTTTTACTCGTTCACTCACAGAAGGCTCTGCCAGATGAAAGCAGGGAGGGCTTTTTCAACCGACTATCACAAAAGTAGCAGGCTCCTTATTTCAACAGCTGGAAAGTCAACTAGAAACAGTGTGGAAATAACTGGGTTTGCATTTTGAAGATTTCAGATGCTGGAGTGCATGCTCAGTCCATGCTATGAGTTTATTGTGCTATTTCCCGTGATCCTTAGTGAAAAAAAGTGGCATTTTCTGTTGGGTAATTTAGCCAGGATTTCTTAAAAGGTACCCAGGTCCCAGATATTTGGTATCCATCTCTAGGGATTGAAATTCTCCTGAGATTCAAAAAATGAGTTCCGTTTCTTCAATTTGAGAACCCCAAATCACCTCCTTCAAAAAAAGTCTTCATTTTGGGTGTTTCAAGGGCTGTGGCCAAAGAACTCGTTCTCACAAAGACCCTCCAAAGCCTGGTTCTGTGCAGCATAGCATGTTCTGCGCAGTATCAGCCAGTGATTTTAAAATCAGCGTTGGAAACTTTTTCCTTAAGCCGATCGCAATAGCTGCCCAATTTATAAATTCTGTCCAACTGCAGCCAATAACTAATCTTCTCAAAACCCCACAGGAGAGAGCGTTAATATTCGTATTTTTAACACTGGGAAATGAGTTAGCATTGCATCCCTATATAATTAACCATACCAATACTTTCCACTAAGGTGCTTACAATGTAATTACATTCGTTATTTCCAGTTGGACTTTTGCCCAAGTCAGGGCTACAGCATCTGGCCCAAGGGGGAAAGGCTGCAAGAAAAGACATTTCAGTTTTAACTAAGTGTGACCTTGCTGTGCTACTTGTGAAGCTGTGAGTAAGCCGACAGAGTGAGATCACACTGTGTGGCACTTGACCCGTCGGGGTCAGATGGTGGAATCAGAGCCGTAACTCATTTTGCTTTGTTTCTAAGCTTGCTCATTAGTGTCAGTTGCTTTGGTGGAGTGGAACACTGGGTGTGCCTCATCCCACCCTTCTTGAGTCAGGCACCCTAGGGCTACACCAAGAGGGAAGATGTCACACTGACCACCTCCACC
>WAAB01015931.1:12605-22991 GCA_013389865.1 Piaya cayana
CCCTCCTCTCCACAACCTCCTTTCAGGTAGTTGTAGAGAGCAATGTGGTCTCCCTTCAGCCTCCTCTTCTCCAGGCTAAACACCCCCAGCTCTCTCAGCTGTTCCTCATAAGGCCTGTTCTCCAGCCCCTTCACCAGCTTTGTTGCTCTTCTCTGGACTCGCTCCAGAGCCTCAACATCCTTCTTGTGGTGAGGGGCCCAGGACTGAGCACAGGATTCAAGGAGCGGTCTCACCAGTGCTGAGTACAGAGGGAGAAGAACCTCCCTGGACCTGCTGGTCACACTGTTTCTGATACAAGTCAAGATCCACACAGACCTCCTCTTGCTTGTCTTCATTTGTTCCCCTAGCTTGTGTTCTTCTGGTCCCAGTCTGTTTTCTGTAACCTTCTGATGGTAGAAGAGGTGACATGGAGCAAATTAGTGAAGGCATCAAAGGAATGTCAACAACCAACTCATATCATAGTCCCTGCACGCACTGCTCGGCATGCAGAGACTTTCCTGATGGTGTCCACATGCTTGCACAGGTGTCCTCAGCTGAGGAAATGTTGCACCTTCCCCTACTCTGTTCAGGCCACGTTCAACATCTGCAAAAGGTGTTTTTCTGGTGAGAACCAATGCTCCACAGAGGCAGTTTGCTCTGTAATGGTACCAGTGCATCCTTAGCAGCAAATCCTGGAAATAAAGAAAAGCCACATTGAAAGACCCATTCACCTCCAACATTCCCTGTTCAAGTGAAGAGGCCACTTGTGCACTCTCACCCTAAGGATAGATCTCTCTCCAGTTCTTCAGATGGTCCCTGAAGCAAGAGGTTTTGAGGTTACCTGTAAGAAGTACCTGTATGTGTCAGCAGTGTATTATCCATCCATAATTCAGCACTAAGGGCCATTTGTTATAATAATAACCACAGGCATATCTGCTTTTCTTACATGATTGAAATATCAGACTCATGTGAAAAGGTGGGTTGTGAGAGTGGGAGGTAAAACTGGAGGCACTGATGCGATGCCTCCACTGAACTGGAGCAGCATAGCAGGAAGAATATTAGATTGGTGCCTACAGCACATACTAAATGTATGTGTGCATTTTTTTTCCTTTAGCGTGCTAGTCTGTGTGGGGTGTTTTGTGTGCTAGATCCTGCTTTCAAGTACAGGAGACTAGTGAGGGGGATTTTGCACTAAATGCTTAATTCCATTCCTTTTAGGCCATTCATCCTCTTCTGCATTCAAAGCTTGATGTGACAGGGCTGGAGATAGGAATTTGGAAACAAAGTGGATTTCCTGGTGAGCTCACTTGCATGATAATGCCCCCTTCCCTCTGGGGCTCCTGGGAAGGGGAGGGTGGCAGCAGCTTGGGGAGCCACCCGGGATGTAGGGACAGAGTTGCTGGAAGGGGACAGGCCTGGAAGAGCCTTTTCTCCTGCTCCTAAGCTTTTGTTCCATGGGTATTTTTATACAAGGAGGTCTGACCCTACACATCCTTGCTCTATGGGGATCTTCCCCCTTACCTGAGCAAAACAAGCCAGGAGTGCAGAATCAGGTTTGAATGCTCTGAGGTTTGATGGCAGCAGCTTGACCCTTCCTGGTGGCAGTCAATTTTCTGCTCCTGTGACTGAGTTTTAGACCAGAGCTTTTCATAATGTATAGCTAGATATAGATAAACTACCTATGTAAACATCAAAAGAGATGGAAACCCAGCCTTCTGCATTCAAGATCCTCATAGAAGTGGGTGCTGTGTATTTTCAGCCTTATCAGCTCTGAGGAGATCAAGGAACATCACTGCCTGATGAGCAGCTGTAATGTCAGTGAGAGAAAGATGAAGATTTTTTTGGTTGTTTATGGTTTTTATTTTTTTTTATTCTGAGGAGAAAATAATCTGTGTGTTTTGAGCTTAAACCAACCATACCCTCATGAGAATCTGGGAGAAACTTCAATTTCAGGCTACTCTAAAAGTACTCATAGTTGATTTTCATTTTCTCTGGAAGTCAGGTGGGAGGGACAGTGAAGCTTCCAGGACCTAGAGAACCAAGGAGACCGAATGGCAGAGGCTAATATTCAAGCAGCCTAGTAGCAACCTGTCTTCTCATTGTGAGGTGATAAGCAGGAAGATGCTTGTTGCTCCCATGTTTGCCTTTTATCAAAGTGTTCCCAAACAAGATGCCCTTCGGCTACGGACAAAAATGAGCTCAGTTCCTGCTGATGGTAATGGGACACTTTACATTGATGTCAAGTCTGCATTTCACTCCAAACACTCCTAAGGATCAAACTGGAATGAGATGCTGGCATGACAAAGATGCACATATTCTAGTAAAATGGTAAAAAAAGGGAAGCAAATTGTAGTAACTACTTTGCAGCTAGGAATTTAGCAGAGGTGTGCCTAATGCCTTGGTTCCTTGCTAACAGCCTGACTCAGCTCCCACACACCGGTGTCCTCTCCTCTTGGGTGGGCTCACTGATTTAACACTGTGATGTGAAATTCAGAGCAACTGTTCTCAGCCTGTATTAAGCTGGGAAGATTTCAGACTAAAAGAAGGGCTTTGGTGCCTAAGGGCTTCTCTATCTTTTCTGCTACACCACAGGGTTCAATAAAAAGCTGTTCTTCCTCTACACATTCTTCAGCTAAGAGTGTCCTTAATTCCTCATCGTACCAGGGAACCAGCTAAGAATGCCAGGATGTTTCACTTGCATGTTTAGACTGATATGGCTATAACAGTCATTCTATGTATTCTGAGACATTGCTTTCAGCCAGATTTTACACCCCTGAGTATAAGAATGTATTTGAAGCATTAACTTCTGAAATTTTACTTGTCACATACTAGGCAAAGGAATAAGCTGGGCATAGTTCTTCCATGTGATCATGAGTGCATAGTTGTTTAAAGGAGTTGAAGCCTGGCCTCTGGGCTCGGTGCAGTTATCTGTCAGGTTCAGGGACCCTCATTCCTCTGCACATCCCTGAAGAAATACCCATGGAAGGTTCCTTTCCTAGCTTGCCCCCTACCTGACTGCTACCTGTGCCCTGCCAAAGGCTATGCAAGTGCCATTGGGTCCGGTGTTGCTTCTATGACCTTGCTGTGTGTCCCCATGCAGCTGGCGATGGGTGTATTTGGTGCTGGCATGGGGTCCCTCCTGCCCTGGGAGCACGATGACATGCGGGGACCAAAGAGCAGGGTTCTCCTGTACCCCACTGCAGACAAGGTGTAAAAACAGTTTTGATTCCCTCAGCTGCTGGTACTGAGCTTTTGGATTCTTTGTTAAACTCTGGGAGCTGCATATCGCAGGGGTTTGGAACTAGATGATCTTTAAGGTCCCTTCCAATCCAAACTATTCTATGATTCTATGATTCTATGATTCTATGATTAATAGCAGTTTATCTCAGGGCGCTAGTTTATCAACATAATCATCCCTTGATTGGCATAATTGTATATCTGTTGTTGCATTGGTAGAGCTCCCAGTGCAATTAGCAGCAATGCTGTCCTTTTGCAGGTTAACCCCCTCCGAGTAGGAGCGTCCATGTGGCAAAGTGTGCCAGGAGGTTGAGGACACAGCAGTGGAACCACTGAGCTGCTCCTTTGCAGGTGGCAACCGGCTGGTGGGCAGCGATGATTAAACTGGAGACGTGGTTCAAGCTACAGTGGGTGAAATTTCACTGTAAAAGTTTCTTGCTTCTCATTTTGCTCCTTTGATCCGTTGAAAAAAGATCAAGTTTCAGGGGAATATCAGCCAGGACAAGCCACACAGGGCTAGAATTACTGGCATGTGAAGAAGCAGGGTGAGACAAGATAGGTTTCAGGCTACAGCCGGTCCTTGCTCGACTAAAGCTTGAGCCTGGGGCTGATGGAGGGCTAAATCAGCTGCTTTTATTGTTAAGGATACAGATGTTCGAAATTAAAAGGAATTGTTCACTAGACATTCCCAGCTGGCTATTTCATAAAGCAGTCACACACCAGTATCAGAACTCACAGCCCTTCCACTGTCAGCCCATGTTAATTTTGTACATGAATGGTTTTAATAAACTCAAGAAAAATCCGCATTCTCACATGTGCGTCTTGCAAGGCAGCTCGGTGTTTGTGCTTTAAAAATCAACAAAATAAGAATCAACCCAGAAAATGTTCACATGCCAAAATGTGATGGATTAGCAGATAAAATGAAGAGGGGAGGCAGTGACTGGGGCTGGGCTGTGGGTGGGCTTTTCCAGCCTCTGTTAGTGGGTTGACTACCACTCACTCGCAGCATCACTGCTCGGGGGGCTCTGAGGATTGTTGCATCCTCCGCGAAATGAAGTAGGGGCTGTATCCAGGCTTCATTCACCAGATTCTCTAACCTAACAACACACTGAAGCAAAGTCAAGTAAAGGTTGCAAAAAAGATTGCTTTCCTGTGGAGAAACATTTGTTGTATGATGTATAAATGTAAGTCATGATAAAATTGCAATAGAATTGTCCTTACAGCCATTGTTGTGCTATTGTTATTGGGCAGATACAATCTAGCTATATTTTAAGTCCCTGTCCACCAGCGTAAAGACCTGGTGAATTTGAGATTGTAACACCTATTTCTGGGTGAAGGTGAGGGGTTTTGAACTGGTTCAGCAACACTGTAGATAACACAGATGGCTAATATTTTTCTGGACAAAATGTAAGTCTGTAAAATCATATGAAAATATCTGTGTTAATGGGATTCCATCCATAATATCAGCAGAATTTAAATTCTCCAGAATTTCATAACAGTTCTGCAGAATTTCCTACATCTCTCATAAAGCTCTTCAGCTTTTTAAATATTTTAAACAACTCAGGTTAGACGACTGCTGTTGTGCTTGAAAATGATACTATAAAAATAATTAATAGCCCTGAAGTTAAAAAAACCCCACAAAAATAAACAACCCACAAAGAGCAACAGTCCTTGAGACACCATATGTTTTCAGCAAAAATCTTCCAGTGCAAAGGGCGTCATGCCAGCTCTCAGCTGCACTGTCTGGGCTACTGTGGTGCTTGCAATGGCTCTGGGACCAATTTCCAGGAAGCTGAGTCCCTTGGCTAACCTAGAAAGCATCAGTCCTGCTTTTTTCTAACGATGCTTTTTAACCCCTGCCCAGTGACCTAAAGCTTTTACAGGGAGAGAATAGATCATGCCTCTGGGGAGCAGAGCATTGAATCACAAACCTCATGGCGAGAACCAGGGTTGTTGTTTCTCTTTTCCTTTGCTCAACCAGGAGCTTGTGAATTCAGAAGAAATTCATGCCAATGTTCCACCTGAACTAATGTCAGTGTTAGCCCACTCTTAGAATCATAGAATCATAGAATCACCAGGTTGGAAGAGACCCATCGGATCATCTAGTCCAATCATTCCTATCAAACACTAAACCATGTCCCTAAGGACCTCGTCTACCTGTTCCTTAAACACCTCCAGGGAAGGTGAATAAACCACCTCCCTGGGCAGCATATTCCAATGCCCAATGACCATTTCAGTGAAAAACTTCCTCCGAATCTCTAGCCTAAATCTCCCCTGGTGGAGCTTGAGGCCATTCCCTCTTGTCCTGTCCCCTGTCACTTGGAAGAAGAGGCCAGCTCCCTCCTCTCCACAACCTCCCTTCAGGTAGTTGTAGAGAGCAATGAGGTCCCCTCTCAACCTCCTCTTCTCCTCTTAGGTTCTTCTAACCTAAATTACACTGATTCTGTAGGTGTCATTCACAAGATGGGAGGGGATCAAGGTCATCTTTCACCTATTATTCCTTGGGTAGATGTATGTTCAGATATCTCTTCTTCTTAAGGGACAGCTTTGATGTCATGGTCACTGCCTTACCCGCCACACTACAGCTTATGTGGGTAGTCATCAATCCCACATGATCAAAAGGGAGCTATTTCCATCCTGCATAACTCTGAAAGCATTATTTAAATTGAGGGATTTTTGAGTGAGTTTCACAGGTGAAACGAGGACCAGAGTATCCAACAGTCACCCACGTGGGACATGACATGAGCGAACCAAGGTGTCAGTGCAGAGGGCAGGATCTTCTCTCAGCTCTCTCTGCCTGCTGATAAAGGCTTCTCCAGCCCTAAGGCCATGCCCTGCACTAGGAGGACTTTTTCTTACTGACCAGTGGGGCTTGAAGCTGGGATCGCTCCATTTCAATATTGCTTTGCCAGGGTCATTGTACATGTCACAGCAGACAGTATTTGCAGGAGAGGTGAAGCAGGAAAGTTCATGCCTGTGTGGCTGGAGCATCTTCCATAACCCATGCAACTGACAGTGCCCTGCTAGCAGTCAGGGACCCTCTGAGCTGCTCAGTCCCCTTGCAGCTAGGAGCAGCATGATGATCTCTGGTGTAAGCAGAGTCCAAGTGACTCCCCATTGTCATTATGTAAATACAATTTTGATTGCTGGCAAAATGAGACACCCCACACAATGCTTTTGTCTTTCGGATGGCAGCTGAACACCCATCAAAATCTCACTTAGTTGCTGCTTTGCCACGTAATACCATTTTCCTCATATTTTCCCTGTACCACATGCAGTACTAACAACATCCTGGTGGCTGTTGTGTGTATCCAGACTGGGTTCCACGTTCTCAAGATGCATCTCCTGTTCCCTCAGCAGGATGGACCACACGGGATATCAGCCATTCAGCAGACATGCGGGTCAGGACTCTGCACCAGCCCATCCACTGTGCCAGTCAGTGACTACCATGAGCATGCACCAGCCCAGCATCCCTTTCCCATTCAGCCAAGGTTGACCCTGGCATCCCAGAAACTGCCTCTTTGCAGGATGATTCACAACCAGCACTGCACCTCAGAGCCCTGGTCCTGGCTGCAGAGCCCGTCTGGATCCCAACAGGGGCATGTACCAGCTCCCTTCACCCTGAGGTTTTCCCATACTGTCAAAATCCCTCTGGAATTAAATTAGATTTACACTTTTTTCCTGCCCTAACCTCTGCTTCTGGCATGAGAAAGCTGCTCTGAGTACCACCTCCTTGCACTTGAAATCCTGTCTCCAGCCTATTTGTTGCTAATAGATGCCCATTTTTTAATATGCCAAGATTAATGAGCCTTTTCCGTGGTATAGGAAAACCATATTGCTAAATTACTGAATACATGTATTTCCCATCTGTACAAAACTGAGAGGAACCATTGGATCAAATCAGATCTTAAATGGGAAGCATTGAAGACTTTATGCTGAGAAGGTTGTGGAATTCACATCTTGTTTTTGTGTGTCCCAGTCATTCCTGTCTGACCCTGACTATCGTCCCTCATCCCACTCTTCATAAAAGAGTTTGGATGTTTTTAGAAAGAAGGTAAATATTTTTTTATTATCCTGGCAAGTGCCTGGGTTTTTATCCTTTCCTAAATTTTCTTGGAAGACCTGGAGCCTGATGCATGCTCCCACCTTTAGAGATGGATAATTTTCAGCTGGACTTCGCCTAGGAAGATGTTTCAGTCCCTGCTTTTCCCTTGATTATTTCTAGGGGAGATTCATCATCCCTGTGAAGCAGCAGTAGGTGTGTGACATTTCCCAGGGTAAGTATGATCAGCTGGGGAAAATTAATTTAGAGTTTTACCTCCAGCCTTTCTTTTGCCTTCATGTGGAAGCATCTTACCTCAGTTTGACGAAGCTTTTGTCACAGGGAACAGCACAAACACAAATATAGCACATTCCTGCTGTTGGGGAAGGCAACCAAGCTCAGCCGTGGTTTTGATGGACAACTGAGGTAGCTGCAGCCCAGGAAGCTGCACGCAATTCACCCCTGACCCAAGGGCACATGCAGGTGACACTGCAGAATGTGTTGATCTGAGGGTGCATCACACTCCCAAGCCCCCTTTGCTGCCTCCTGCCAGTGGCGAGGCCACACCAGGAGGGGGGAAGATGAGAGAGATCTGAGTCACTGCCAGTTCTCATGCTTGGCCTGTTCTTGTGGCCAAGACAACTGATTTTATTTTCCAGAGCTGTCAGTCATGAAAAGCCGCTTTGTTTTTTTCTGTTTTAAATGAGGAAGGAAAAAAACAGCGCTGAAAGCCTGCAACTGCCTATTAGTGATTAGGGCTGATGGAGCTAGGCTGTGCCTGCACAACATTTGTTCCTCCTGCAGCGTCCGTAACTCAACTCTGCACTGCGAGATCAACAAATTACTCTGACAAAACTGCACTGCCAAGCCCGAGGTGTGTGTCCGTTCCCCACTCAGGCTGTAGCATCACTAGCATAATGAAGGGACGCTACCTCAGTGAGTTTGTGGATTAAGCTTGTATAGGGCACTATTTGTTTTTCAAGCTTGCTCAGTGGTTAGTCAGCTCTGGAAACAGTTTGTATGAGTTTTTTCTTTAATGCATTTTAATTTTTCTGTATTTTTTTTTCACAGAGTTCCCTCCAAAGCCAGCAGTATCCCTCCTGGGCTGGAGAGAATTATCAGTGAGTCACCACTGCGTCCATATCGAGTAGCTGGCGAAGAGGGGATGTGAGGAGTCCCCTCTTTTCACATCGAACATGTAGCACGTCTGCTAAACTCCCAAACTGCCTGATAACTGGATGAGAAATGTCACCTTTATCTGCGTCTCTGCACATCTCTCATCTGGCCACAGACATTAACTGCACCATGCTTGCCCTTTAGCTGTGTTGTTTTAGGGCAGCTGAGGAAACCCTCAGCTCTCCTTATTCACGTTTTCTGCCTTGTAGATGAGAATTAAAAGAGGTCAAGGAGGTCCCAGGGACATCTGACTCTCCTCATGTTCATTTATAGCTGACTCACAAGGGATTCTTTTCTCCTCTCAGCATTTCTTCTTCTCCTTCTGATGACCAAGCGCCTGCTGTTACAAGACCCAGAAAATGTGAGGCAAAGGAGGTACCACCACGGCATCAAAAGAACAGGCTGGAAGGCTCTGGACTTGTGTCTGTCTGTCTCATACTTGTGTGTGTTGTCGTCCCAACTGCTTTTCTCCCTTTCAGGCTTTTTGAATCATGCTCTCAGTGTTTCTTACTGCACGCAACACATACAGAGCCACCTCTCTCCACAGTAACCCCAGCTGGCAGCTAAGTATGTAACACTCTGACAGCATCTTTTTTTGAGTCGTAGAGCTTGTATTTCTTGGAATTACCCACATTTGGGCTTTCTACACAGCTCATTTAATCCAGCAGCTGGTTTCTGGGTCTCTGGGCCTGTCACTGAGTCGCAGGCTGTGCTGTGGCAGCTCACAGTGAGCTGTCAGTGGGAGGGTTCGATGCTTCAGAAGGGGTTTTGTAGTGAAAACCTTTTCCTCAGGAGAAAACAGCACATACCTTGAGGCTGGAGGGCTAATGTTCCTTATAATGGTTTCTGGGTTGATTGTGTCTAACGCCCTCAGCAACCCTGAACATCTGCTCAGCTTTGCATCCTCCTCGGCAGGCCTGGCTCACATGCACTTTCTTCACGTGAAAACTGTTCAGGACAAGGAAGAGATTTAGGAATCCCCTGAAATTGCATGAGTGGGGAGGTGCTGTACACCGGTTAGCTCATCTCCCTCCCATACGGGACTAGCTGCAGCACATCTATGCCTGCACCACTGCTTCGGCAGGATTTGGTTTATATTTCTTTTCGAGTGCCAATTTTTGTGTGCAGGCGAGGCAGAGGGCCTGACTCCAAAGTGCTTGGGGCGCTGAGTTAATTACACATGATGCAGAAAACATTTCCTCCTCCAATTTCAATCCCTTCTGCATCCCTTGGATATGTGTCCTGAGTTTAATGCGTGTGGTGGCAGCTACTGCTCAGCTCCTGGCTCTTGATGGGGACCAGAGGTTGCTGGCACAGGCTGCCTTCAAGCACAGGGACCCGGGGCAGTGGCTGATGGGGCAGAGAAAAGCCACTGCTGTGAACTGTCTCCCTTCCCCAGCCTCCAGACCAAGAAAGCCAAGAGGGTTTATCTGGGGAGCGGAGAATGATCAGAGCCAGCAGCAGCAACTCTCCAGCTCATCTTCACTTCTCTTCTCCTTGCCACTGCAAGACCCTGCAGGTCTTTCTTTTTCCCTCTTCCCCCCATTTCCGTGGCAGGCACAGACTAAGCCTTGTTTTTAACTTTTCCTAGGGGTAAAATCAGCTCTACTAACGTCTGTTGAGATGCTCCACTGCAAACTGCTGGCCTGAAGTTGTGTTGAAGCAACAACTAAGTTCAAGGAACTGCCTGCATGGCAGGCATAGCAAGGCAGCTAAAACCCTGCAGTTTACCATTGCTTCATTTTTTTAATAAGCTACTTTCAGGCAGAAAAAAATGTGGCCTATCACTGCATAGCTGCATGAAATCAGGAGCCCTCTACTCAGGACCAGGGATGTTATTCTCCCTCTGTACTCAGCACTGGTGAGACTGCTCCTGGAATCCCGTGTGCAGTTCTGGGCTCCTCACCACAAGAAGGATGTTGAGGCTCTGGAGCGAGTCCAGAGAAGAGCAA
>WAAB01015935.1:0-38075 GCA_013389865.1 Piaya cayana
CCAGTTCAACATAGCCATAAAGTCAACCCCTCCTTACAAAATGCGATAGTGTTAGCTGTGGGCATGCAAGCACTTACTCTGGGCTGAGGGCAGTGTGGGAGTGACAAGCTACCTGTCTCTTTGAGGGGTGAGAGCATCTGTATGGACATGCACAGTGGTTTAATTAATTCGCTTGGAAGCCTGTGATGACTTGCACATACAACCAGAACTCCGATCAGAGCTAAAACCAAATTTGTAGGAGCTGATTTTTCTCCAGCACTAAGACTAAACAATAGAAAAATGTGAATTCCTGTAGAAAGGTAACCAGTGTGGAGCGATATGTTTGAATTGTGTATGGTAATATATAATTTGTTAAGAAATGCTAATGCAGGCAGTATAGGACTGAGAATCTCAGTATAACGAATAGATTGATTAAACATTATTTTTTCATCACTGCACATAGAGAATTGAAGTGAACTTTTCAAGTAGATCCTATAAAGACATTGATGTGGAAATGCCACCACTACACAGCATATTGCATCCTGACAATATGGTGTTAGTTGCAAATGAGTCCACATGTTGGTGCGTGTGCTAGGTCAGGACAGAGCTCAAACTGTATCATGGATTAGCATTCAGATGCTTTGGTGCATCTCTTTCTCTGTTCAACGAAACATAGAATGGTTGGACTCGATGATCTGGCGGGTCTCTTCCAACCTGGTTATCCTATGATACTATGATTTCCCCATTGGACTTGTCATTTGTGTTTCTCCTTTTCTTGAGAAAGGGCATTATTCTGATAATTGTTTTTTCCCCCTTTTCTGCATCAAGAAGAGTCTGTCTCAATAACATGTCCTGGAAATGCTTAGTGTGAAGTAATTTTACATCCTCTGACATTCCTTTGAGCCAGCACTGTTTCATCTCTGGGTGTTATGCACCTTGGACACAGGGTACAGGGGCTAAATAGCAGTTGTGCTTGTGGGGGCCAGGACAGCTGTGTTCTGGCCTCTGGTGATGGAGATGGGATAAGGATGGCTTTTAGCAGCAGAGGAACTCTGAGGTGGTTTTTTGAACCCCAGTATTATTTTTTTCTTTCAATCCGAGGTGTAACAAGAGGGAGTGTTCTGCTAAGGGATTCTGTCTGCCATTAACCTTTAGTAGCATCTTCATTTTTACTAGAAAATCAGGAATTGGGTGCTGTCACTGCTACCTACGTTCTTTTACTGTCTTGCTATCTCTTTTGTAGAGACATACTACATAGAGCATTGCGTGTGTTTATCATCTTACACTGAATTACTGTATCTCACTTTATCTTCAGAATGTGGAAATGACACAGATGCCCAGCATCACATCTCAGGCGTGATGTTCCTCTTACTAAGATGAATTTGCTGTTCTGTAATCTGCCTTTATAGGTACAAGTCACTTGTGTGCAGATTATATGTAGTACATATAAATCATTTGTGTTTCAACACACAATTGACACTTTTTCTATGCCTCCTACAAGCTGGTGAAGGTTAACAGAGGGAAGGTAGTAACTGTTCTTGAGATCTCCAGTTACAACTCTTATATGAGCCTTCAAATTCCAAACTGATCTCTTACTAGAAATTTTGTGTTGGTTTCACGAAGACTTCCTGTCTCATGCTATTTTTATCTGTTTAAGTGTCTTGGACAAAATACAGTAGTCTGAAGTTTTTTGTGGTGTGGACTGCTTGGTGGTGTGGGGTCCTTTCCCCAGCGTAATTCAGAAATTAGATCTTTCTGGATGCATATTGAAACACTCTCCTATTAGAAAGTCAGTGGCCTGTGCTGTATTTTTCTTCTCCGAGATGTGGAGGCCTCAGGTTGCTATTAGAATACTCCTAACTTATTCAAGGAGAATGGTTGTCCCTTCCTGCTTTGTGTGCTGGTGTGTTGTCAGTTCTAAAGAGACCCAGGTCTGGTTACAGAGTCAGAAGTGAGGACTCTGAAATAGTGAAGCTGTCTCATGTGAGCAATGGTTGGACATGGTTTCTAGGTGTTTGAAGGGAAATAATTTCTCCAGACTGTACAGAGGCAGCATTGTCTCTCTTGCTATTGTGGATCAGGACCCTTACCATTTCTGGGAGACGTTTTCAGTGGTGCACAGACCTAGACCCTTTGGATACTTAGGGTCACAGTGATTTGTGAAAAATTGTGNGAGGTAGGGTGTGAATTGTTAAATTCCAGAAATGCTACTCTGTTTTGTTGATGTGTTTCTATATTGATTTACTCCTTTCTGGGAGACATTTTCAGTGGTGCACAGACCTAGGCCCTTTGGATACTTAGGGCCACAGTGATTTGTGAAAAATTGTGGTCCTGAAGAGTGGTGTCGTCTTGTTCCTTTGCTGTTTCCCTTCACCCTCAGTGTGTGTGAGGTGGGGAGCAGTGGACCTGGATGAAACCATTTCTCTTGTGTCAGACCATAGGACCTAAGTAGCGTATTTTGTTCTTGGTTCACTGTTCTTTGCAGTGCGTAAAATAGGCTAGAACCTGCTTGGATCCAACGCAGTGCATATGGCATCCTGCAGATACTGCCTTCTAGAAGATCTTTTGACATATTCACTTCTCCAGGAAGCCGATATTTTAAATTACCTATAGATCACCATAAATATTGTGGTAGAACTAAAGACTTCTAAAGGGAGGCTTTCAAGCTGGTCTTCTAGCATGCAGAAAGGATGGTCCAGTTTGAATTTCTCAGGTCTGTTGTTCCTTCACTACTCTCAAAAATCTACACCTCTGTAAATCTGAGAAGCTGCAAAATGCAGTGCCTTCCTCAAAGGAAGGGCTTTGTTGTGTGGGACCCAGGAGATCAGGCTTGAGCTGAAGGAGCAAGCCGGTGATGCCATACCAAGATGCTGCATGTAGGTGCTGCCCTTCAATTTCAGTCTGAAAATGCATACTCAGCTCTTCTAAAAAAACGAGCTAGTCATGTGAGCTGCTCAGACTAGTTTGGGAATTTTGTACTGAGATTTTCAGGCCAGAGGCTGTCTCTGTGGGCTCGTACCAGAGCTGGAAGAATAGGGTTCCGCATACTGAGCCAACTGTTTTATTTTAACATCAAATATATTAACAGTTGCATTCTTCAACATACTTGTATTTATGGGTAGAATGTATGATTGATTTGCATTCTGTTAAATATATGTACCACTGACAGCCTGATATTTTTCCTAAGCTAAGTGTAGTACTTAAGTTTTGTCTTCTGTTTTGCATACCTTCAAGGTGGTTTGATTAGAAATGAGATGTTGTTAAGCAGAATTATATGATCTAAGATTAAGCCTAAGGCAATTTTGCATTCCAAAGGACACTTTTTAATTCTATTAAAAAAATTGCTCAGAATATTTTTGAATAGGTGTACTGTTTGGTGCCGTTTCCTAGATGTTTGCCCATTATAGTTCAGGGTATAATGACATGCAAAGAGTCAGCCAGTCTGTCCCTGTGGTCTGATTCCTCTAGAATAAGTAGTTTGGAAATTAATTACAATGTCTCTAAATGATGAGTGGAGTGGAGTGGATGGAGAGGGGTAATTACATTGAAGCTGGACATGAATTGGAATTCTCAGTAACTGCACAGTGAGGTGTGTTTTACACATCTGCCGATTGGGTGTATTTACAGTGTCAAATGCTGGGTTGTTTAAAGCAGTGGTACTTGAAGGTAAGGGGAGCCTAAAGACATGTCAGACTTAAGGCTGGAAATCATTGACAGAGAGTTGGCAAAACCTAGCTTTGCAAAGGCAGTTCAGAAACAGTGTCAGTATGACTTGAAGTTGGTGTGGTGCCTGCATAGCTTCCTGTGCTTGGGTAGCTTGTTTAGAGTGATTTTGTTTATGTCTATGCTATGGAGAGGTTTGCAGTGTACTTATATCTTAATCTTGGTAGATTTAGCACTCTCTTCTCTGGAATTTTCAGTTGCCTGTGCTTTTCTACCTCTTAATCAGATTGCATGGATATGTGAATATAAAGAACAAGAAGCTCCCTATAATTAATGTAAAGATGACAATAAACATAGGGAAAAATCCTTGCTAAATAGCTCTATAGTTGTTTTGAAGGATTTGCTTTGGTTTTGTTCTTTCAATGACTGATTGGAAAAAACCCCCACAAACGGAAAGAATTTGTTAGCGATCATTGTCTTCATAGCAAAAATGCACTGTAGTGTAAAACAAGTTCTGCTGTACTGCATGATTCTGTCAATATTTGAACCAGTAAATAGATGTTGGATGAGTCCTTAAGGTAAATGTTTTTTAGAGAAGTGATTCACCATGAGGTGATCCAAGAGAAATCTTTCTGGATTGTAATGCTGTTTGTGCCTTTGGTTAGGTTTTGGTAAATAAATGTATGGGTTCTGGTGAACACTGGGTTGAGCTTGTCTCTAAACACAGAATTGGTGGGGTTGGTTTTAAGAGTGGCTTGAAGCCAGAAACGTTGTTAAGGTTTAAATGTATTGGTGGTTTCTGTCTAAAAATCACAATTGTATTTTTCTAGCTGATTGAATAGTTGTAACCAAGATTGTTCTAAACAAATTGAGGATTACTCCTCCGCCCCCCCTTTTTTTTGTCACTGTTCAACCTCTCTCCTTGTAGAATCCTCTTCAGCATTTCCAAGTCTGTCTTGATTGCTATATAAAAACTGCATGCAATAAAACCAAAATGCTTTAAGTGGGAAGGATGGGGATATTAATATCAGACATAATAATGGGTAATGCAATGTTTGAAATGAAATCCAGGAAGCCTTCCAAGAAACTTGAAGGCAAATTCTGTTACGCTGTTATTCTTGTGTTACTCTGTTGTTCCTGTGTACCTTCCCCCTCAAGCTAGTTAATGTTCTCAGATCTAGCCATGTGAGGACATATGTTCTTTTTTTAGCCATATCAGAAAATAAATTCTTTCTTCATTTTAATATTAAAAATCACCCTGGATATTTTTTCCCCTGGATTTTGTTTATTTATTCATTGAAAATTTTCTATCCTGATCTGTATATGGAATAGGAACATGGAGGAATCATTAGAGGCAGGAGTCATAACAGGAAAATTGAAGTAAATGTCTCAGCAGAAGGGTGAGAGGAGAAAGCTCAGTGAAAAGTATAATTTTCTCCAGAAAATTCTCCAGAAAATGGCCCAGATGGAGAGAAAGAGTGGCTTTCTTCCGTGGCTTGTTAGCAAGTCTGTTGCATAGGTGACGGTGTCTGCAATATGCAGCAGTGCATTGGCAGTGCTTTGTCACCAGAGCTATGATTCTCCAACCTGTGAGAAGACAGCTGCCATATTTTTATCCACAACTGCTAAGGCAGAGCTCTGCAGGCATGTGCAATGTGGTTCTTGCGCAGTAATTTGTTGAATATAAATAGTCTGTGTATACCCCGTAAGTCCAGTGCTTATGAGGAGCATATGACTGATCCTACACAAAATACATGGGTCGTAGGTGTATGTGCAGCACATCCTTTGAGTGTCTTCCAAAAGTGTCAGACCAACATGGAGGTAATTGCTGATTGTACACTGCATGTGTATACCCTGTGCTTACAAAAATGCTTTGGACGTGCTCTGTGTACCTGTTGCAGTTGTTCAGTGTGCATATAGTGCACGTCTTGGATGTCCTGATGTGCAGTGGCTTGTCTGGAGCTATGCTGTCGTAGTTCTTGTAGAGCCCCTGTTCCTCTGGAATTAGAGGGCAAGTAAAAATCTGGGAAACATGTTTAGGAGAGCTCAGATATGTGGCAGCCTTAATACAGGTGACTTAGGTTGCTTACAGCTGCAGGAAATAAAAAGCCCAAACTGAGCCTGTCAGGTTATGATAACTGGCTGCAGTGCAGTGTTTGCCTGGTGTTCTATGGCTGTGGCCCAGAAAGGAAGACAGACTGTTGGCATCAGAGAAAGGAATGGCATTGGAGAATACACCCCAAATTTCCATGGGGAAGGAAGGAATGAACTGTGATATGTCTTCACTCCCCAAATGGTCCCTTACATCCCAAGAAATAGACTCTGGCTTTGCAGACTTAGTAGCTGCTCTAAGTCCTTAGGTGTGTAAAACTTCTGCTTCACAACAGCGGCCTGGCATTTAAAAGGGGATCACAACCATCCTGGTGCTTCTAGTGTCCTTGAAATGCGTTTTTTTGCCATTTTACTGTTTTCGGAAAATAGGTCTCAGTTAAAACCCGCTTCTTTTCTCCCAGCGCTCCACCAGAAAGCAAACAATAATGCAGCACAAAGGTCTGCATTTGCAGCAATTTATGCAAGTGTGACAGTAACACCTTCTGCTGCTTGTTCAAAAAGGCATTCTCTCTGGTTATCTAAAGTGTTGGTTTCAGAGCCTGTTGTTTTCCAGACCATGAAGTAACACTCCCCGGTGGCATGTTGATTGCTGGTAGAAAGACTGTGGCGACTTCAGGGAGAATCACAGAATCACTAGGTTGGAAAAGACCCACCTGATCATTGAGTCCAATCATTCCTATAAATCACTAAACCATGTCCCTCAGCACTTCATCCACCTGTCCCTTAAACACTTCCAGGGAAGGTGACTCAACCACCTCCCTGGGCAGCCTGTTCCAGTGCCCAATGACGCTTTCCATAAAATATTCTTCCTGATGTCAAGCCTGAAACTTCCCAGGCAGAGCTTGAGGCCATTCCCTCTTGTCCTGTCCCCTGTCACAAAAGGCCGGCTCCCTCCTCTCCACAACCTCCTTNTGCTGGCTCATGTTCAGTCACTGTCAACCAACACTCCCAGGTCCCTCTCCTCCAGGCAGCTTTCTAGACAGACTTCTCCTAGTCTGTAGCACTGCATAAGGGTTATTGTGCCCCAGGTGCAGGACCCGGCATTTGGCCTTGTTAAATCTCATCCCACTGGACTCAGCCCAGTGGTCCAGCCTGTTCAGATCCCTGAACAGAAGATGACAGACAGCTGGTTTTGATGATGAGGGAAATACCACACAGTGGGGTCTCGTTGAACACAGGCATACTTGTGCTCCACTTTACTGTGGTCTTGTGGATACAGTTTGTTAACTGCTAGTTGCAAGACAACATTGCAAAGATGGCTCTATAGGAGTAAGACAGTTTAAGACTACTCAATAGTAACAGTGAGGCGGGGGTAGAATGCTATATGCTGGGCTTAGTTTACAGATCTGTTTTCTTGGACTGATTGAGTGTTGTTGAACCAGTTGTTGGCTCTGGATAGTAGTTTGATGATGATTCAGCATTAGTGTTGCCTTTCCTTGTAAAGGAAAATGGTTTGCTTTCTGCCTTTTCTTTTTTGGAAATTCAGTTGTTATTGTAAATGATTGGAATTAGTTGTCACCTAATGGTTGTTTTGAGTGTACATAGCCATTGAATTAGACTTTCTGCTACAAAACCAAGTAATTTCCTAATTAGGACCTTACAGATCAATGCTGTCTTCTGCAGCTTTTCTACTCAAATCTCTCCTTTTTTTCCATCTTAGTCTTTCTTTATTCTTTTCCAGCTGCCAGCCATTTCCATCTGCCCCTTTGTTGATTTATGTTCATCATGAACTTACTCTGTTTGTTCTTGGGAAGAAGAGAAAAAGATAAACGCCTTCACATTCACTCTTTCCTTGATTTCCATTCCATTTTAGCTTTGTCTTTTTATTTTTTTTTTAATTTCCTATTTCCATTCAGTAGTTCTTATGTCTCTGCTTTAATCATTCATTCGCTCCCCTGTGACCATGCTGGTTGGCCTTTGTTGCTTTCCTGTGCTGGGGAAAGAGGCAGAAAGGACACAATCAGCAGGAGAAGATGGCTTCTTGTAGGAGCCAAGGAAGGACCATCCTGCCCACTGCAATGCTCTGACATCTGGTATGGAGACGGGCCAGAAGAACTCTTATTTCTGTGTTTCCATGAACAGCACAGTGTTTCAGCCAACCTGGAGCAACCATGGTGTTTAGTTACTCATTAAAATGATAAGAGGACAATATTTAGTAGATGGGAATTTGGATCAGTGTGTTTCACTGTGGGTGTGTCTGTTTGCCTCTGCTTTCTGTCTCTTCTGACTCCTAAGCTGTTGAATTGTAGTATTTTCTGCTAAGACTAGCAGTTACCGTGGCATTTACTGCATGTTCCTACAAGGGTTAAAACCATTCTTTTGTTTTAAAATACAGTTGCTTTTTTTTTTTGTTTTCTGGGAATGGTGTGTCTGTCCAGGATAATGCTACTTAAAAATATATGTTCTTTGCAATTCTAGGAATGCTTTAAGGGAAGCTGGGCCACTCATAAGTTATTACATAAGAAAGCAAGTAAGTATGTTGTTTTTTAAAAATCCCATTTTAATATTGTGACCAGATGACTTTGTCCTGTGCAGCTGGCTCTAGGAGGCCCTGCTTGAGCAGGGGGTTGGACCAGATGACCTTCAGAGGTCCCTTCCAACCTCTACTGTTCTGTGATTCTGTGTCTAAGAATGGTATGGATTTTTTCCAAGATATCTGGCACTGGATTCCACATCTTAAATTCTGCCAAGTTCCTGGTAATCTAGAGATCTATATAAAATTTAAGAGACAGCAGTACAGAAATCACTGTTCCTTATGGTGTTTCTGTTTGTATGAGGTATTCCTTGAGCCACATTTTCAAGTATTTGAACAGAGAAAGAGGAATGCTAAGGTAGAGGGCAAGGAGAATAATAGATTATTATCGTAAGGCATCTCCAAGCTTGTTCCATCAAAACGTTTTGATGTCTGATGTAGTAAACTGGAAAAGGTCCTTATGAAGTCTTTATGAGTAGACACTTGCTGGAATGCAAGCAAGCCAGTTGGAGTGCAGCTTGTCTCTGCATTTGGGGTGTACCACTTTTTTGGGGTTTAAAAAAGGAAAGTGCTTTTGAATGCTGATGTAATAATTGGTAGAAGGATGTGTTGTAGTTAGGCTTTTGCTGATTGTAGTCGAAGGTAATTAGAGAATCTGTATACCATAGTCATAGCTGCTAGCTCTGTCACAGAAATAGTAGAAGATCCTCCCTTACTTGAGCAGTGAAAAAAATCCATTAGTTAAAACCCAAGCAAACAAAAAGAGAGAGCAAATCCCATTTCTGCCCACCTTGCCTCTTCCCCCTCACTCCCCTGCCCAATTTCATCAAGCCCTGCTTAAAAGTGAGGTGGGATTAAAAAGTGGCATGGCAGAAAGACAAATCTTCAAGTCATTTACCTCCTCCTTTCCCAAAACCCAATAAAACTAATTTCTCCATGATAAATGATGCACAGCTAGTAGGTTGGAATAGCACAGATGTTAACAAATGTTTTCCTTCTTTCTGCTTTCCCAATTCAGGGGTCTCATATTGCACACTTGTATTCTGTAGTCTGTTTCTTTGTACCTGCATGGATTTGACATTTTCTTTGTTAGTAGCTATAGTAACTTTCTGGTGCAGTCCTCTAATTCTGTTTATCTGACAGAAAATTTTTTCGTGATGCCAGTAAAGCCAGGATGTTGTTGGCTTCCTGGATAACTGCTGAACTCTAGCTGAGCTGGCTTCGTTCTGATAGCCCTCAAGACCTCAATGCAACAAACTACTGAAGCCTTCCAAGGGAATCTAAAGTATTGCTTAATTAGATGTTTGGATTTTTAAACTATTAGTCCTCAGTGGTTCATCTAAACTGAATGCCACGTGAGCAAATGGCTCAGGTGTCAGCCACAGAGGCCAAGGAAGTCATGTTAGGGCTTGCTTTGGGAGACCTTTTGCCATCTATTCATTCTTGTGAGATATAAGAAGAGAAAACAAATCTAAGTTATCAGGTTATGAGTTAAGGATTAATGCTACCATGCTCTTTTATAACCCTTGCTTCTTGTTTCAAGTAAATACTTTTCTTTTTGGTAGTGTTCATGACCTACGTATCCTTATGTAAAAGCCTTCAATCTCTGACCTATTAGGATTATGCTGTTTGCAGATGGTCAGTCACTGGACCACATCAGGCAGGAATTTCATAGGTTTGAGAGAGCTGGGAAACTCCAGCAGATTGGGATCATCTAGCGAGGTGCACATACTGTCTGTCTTGAAAGTGGCAGCATCCTCACTCTACCCATTAGATCTGGAGGCATAGCAGGCTCCATTGATTGAAACTCACAATTGGATACTTCTCCTTCCCACTGCACCTCTGTCACTGTATGCTAAGAGAGATCACAGAAAAGAGACATTCATCTACTGTACAAGAGTGTTAGTTGAAGGGATAATCAATGTTTCTGTAGAAATATACTTTTTCCCAAGAATGAAAATGTACTGCTGTCCTGATGTTTCTCAGGTTGCTGTTGAATAAGATAGAGTAGGCAGGATGTAGATTTTTGAGTGCGAAAAACTTAAGAGCAATACAAAATGATAATTGCTACTTACACTTCCATATATTGGTATCTAAAATGCCAGAAAGAGTCAAATCTAGACTTACGAACTTTGAAGTCACTTTCTGGACCCCAGAGTTTTTATTCTTGGGAGGAGTGATCTTGCTGCTGCAATGTGGTTTTGTTTTTTTTTTTTGTCTTCAGAAGATGAAAAAGCTAAGCGTGAAGTTTCCTCTTGGACCCTGGAAGGTGACATTAACACGAATCCCTGGTCTGGTTATCGATACACTGGTAAACTCAGGCCACACTATCCACTGGTAAGCAATGTGTGCCACTGTACTTCAGCACTTTTACATTCTGTAGCAACTCATGGACCAGTCCTAACCTGGTTACCACCCACATTATAGCAGAGAGAGGAAAGCTTCTTAACAGTGTGAACCTGACGGCAAAGATGTGTGTCATTGTGTCCTTATTCTGGTTCTTTTTGAATTAACTTGGATCTGTCTCTTGGTATATTTAACATGAAGGAAGTGCCTGTTGAGGCATCAGTAACAGACTTAAGCCCATACCTTTCGGCTGTACCTTTTGACATTCACTCTGGAAAAAGCCGTTGAACTAGGTTCAGATAGTGTCTTCTCTGCTGTTTACTGTTTTCATCAATAACTGAGCAGTCAGTTTCAGAAAAACTCAAGTGAATTGATTTAGATTTTAAATAAATCGGTTTGCATTATTTCATGTAAATGGTTTGAAATAACCTGGTGAGTAAGCTGGTCAACAGCTCTGCTGAAGGAACAGCAGTTGTTGTAATCTCTAATACTGGAATGTTGAAGAAATCTGAGGTCGGTAACACTCTCAGCTGTGAAAGGTTGGTTTAGAAGGCAACCTCAGTATATCTGTATTTTTAAATTGTTGCAAGTTTGTACATGGAAAAAGCCAGAGTTTTTACAGGAGTAATGGCATTTTATTTACATGTGTCTTTTCTAATTGCCCTTTGCTAGAAATGCTGCCCCAGTGACATCCTGTCCATAGTGTGCTCCATCTGCTACAGGCTTATCAGAGAACAGATAAAATGGAGCCTAAGTCTATGTGTGTGTGTTAGTGTCACTAGAGAAAGGCTGTTTTGGATATCGCTGGCCAAGTAATGCTGTAATGTTATCACTGTTTGGCTTTTTGTCTTCTGACTGCTGTGAGATTGATGCAAGTGAAACTATAATAAAAAGTACTAATGACTAGGGTAATGATTAGAAATAACAGTTGTGCTAATAGACACTAATTACCAGAAAAAGGAAGGATGTCTTTGGAACCAGTACATCTGCAGTCTGGAAAGCAGCAGAATAAACACTACAATAAAATAGGCATAATGTGTTATATAATGGATTTCATTTACTTGCCACATAGAAATTTGGTTTTTATAAAGCTATGAAGTTGGCTGTTAGAAGCTGTATAATGTGAAAGCAATAAAGAGTAATAGGAGAATCTTTGAGAAATGAAAATGAAAAATGAAAAAAACTCTTCAGGAGCATTTGATTACTTCCTAACTTTTTCTAAGTGGAATCAGCCATATTTCACTGTATTTAATTTTGCTGTGTGAGTGTGTTTTTGTGACTGTGATAAGTAGTTTTGCAATCTAACCAGCTTTGACTATGATTTATTTAGACGCCAACAAGACCTGTGCCAAGTTATATTCAGAGACCGGATTATGCTGATCACCCACTAGGTAACATAAAAAACATCACAGTTATGGAGCCTTATGTTTGCTTTCTACTGTTCTCTTAATTGAAAAAGCCTTTAAAGCATGAAGGAGATACTGGGGAAGGGAGCTGCTTCTCTTTCTCACTCTACCTCTTCTTCTCTTATGTTAATTGATTTTTCAGAAATAATGGTTACAAGTATTTTTGGAAGTCCAAAGTTGGTGATGTGTTACCTTTCAAAGGTGTTCAGAAAAGAAAAGAAAAACTATGCAAGTCTTAGTCCTGTGGTTAACTTCATAACAAACAGCAATAAGTTGACTGTCACTAGTGAATTCTGCTAAGCCATCTGCTGGAAATGAGTTACAAAATAAAAAGCTAAACAAAACCACAGCAAGCAACCCTCCAAAGGAAACTGATCAGAGTTCCAGTTGATTTCTGATGCAGAGGAAATACTTTTAGAATGACTTGGTTATAAATTTGTCTTGGTATTTTCCCCTTTTTATATTGGTATTGATGCTTTGCATTTCCTGAAGAAGCTGTTCTAAAGACTGTTTAAATTATTTTAAAATCTTCACCCATTCTTTAGTTATTCTTTACCCAATGTAAACATTTAAACAGCACAAAATACTCTCTTAGGTGGTCATTCAGCTATAAAACTGAACTTTCGCAGAATCTGGTAGGATGTATTAACATGTTTTCATCAGCTGATTATTGCAGTAGTATAATTGGAGATATTCACAAGCTTGTGTAATTTTTTAATGGCTCTTATTTATGAAGAAAATAGTTTCTTTGTAAATCTGATTTTTAAGATTGTATTTTGAGTGACTGGACACAATGGTTTTATGTAGTAAGTGGGCATCCTAAGCATGTGTGGGCATTATAATATTGTGGAAGGCTTGTAAATTCAAATTAATCTGGATAATGATGATAATGTTATGCCTTGGTGGATTTGTACTTTAGTATGTTGTGAGAAAGTACATACTTCTATTACCATTGGTAAGTTAAGTAAGTTCAGTAAGGTCCTTGATTGAGCATGTGTAACAATCACTCCTCTATGTAATATGATTTTTTTCTTTTTTTCCTCCTTCCCTTTTTTTTCTTTTCAGGAATGTCTGAATCGGAACAGGCTTTAAAAGGAACCTCTCAAATAAAAATACTCTCATCTGAGGATATAGAAGGGATGCGAGTAGTGTGTAGGGTAAGAGGTTTTGGTTTTGTTGTGAAGTCCCTTTATTTTTAAAAAATCTATAGTGATTGTCACAGTTTGTGACAGCACATTTGAGAGTACAAACTTTCGATCCACTTTTGAGCACTGAAAAATAGTTTGGGAAATTTGATGTTTTCTTTCTTTCTCTCCTTGTGACTCTCAATTTCCAACAACCTATTTTGCAAGCAGAAAGATAACTTTTATGTGTTTTCTGGCTTTGTTGCTGCTAATGAGATAATATGTGGCTGAAATGTTACTGTTAATATATTTTATAGTGCATAAATGAGCATAGATTTTTTTTTTCCCCTCAGTAAAAACTAAAAAGTGAAAGCAAAACAGAGCCACATCCCTAACAGTTTTTGAAAAAAAAACCCTTCTTCAATTGTAATCACTTCCTTGTGCATAAAGTCAAACTTTGCAGTGTATTTGGTAGTCAAAGTTTATGGTTTTCAAGGAAAGTGTGGTCCAAATCACATTTGGGTCTTCTCAAATCTCACAGAGGTGGCCTAATAATACAACCTGTTGATATCTTGAAGTTTTCCTAGAGCCCAAGTCTACTCCAAATTCCTAGCAATCTCTGTGTAGCTATAGAAAATGGGTTGCTGATCTTCTAGAGAGTAGCCCTGGTCTTATTTTAAATCAGTACTTTCAATCTGTTTGCAGCTTGCTAGAGAAGTATTGGATGTTGCTGCCATGATGGTGAAAGCAGGTGTAACTACTGAAGAAATCGATCATGCTGTCCATTTAGTAAGGTTATTTTACTGTTCTTCTGTGCTTTGTTCTATCTCTTTATTTTTAAATTGTTATGTGGTTTTCTTTGCTGTTGTATGAATTCCCTTTATTTTGAACTGTTTCCCAATTTGAAGCTAGTGGGTAGTGCAGGTGTTAGAAGTAGGTTATAACAAAATCATAAATTCAAAATCAATAAGTCCTGGGTTTCCCTGGGTATCAGCTCCTTCCCTGATTTCCAGCTTCAGATTCCTTTTAAGGTTCTTCACCTGTTTTCTTTGTTAACGTCATATAATTTTATTTCTTCATATAATACACATATTATATAATCACATCATATAAAAGACATCATATATAGACTGTAGACTTTTTGTGCTCTGTTGTTGTTTAAGACATACAGGCGAGAAAGTTTAATTATGATTTGGAATTGGACCTGAGGAGCCTGATATAAAATTGAAACAAGATGTTTGATGCAGTCAGGCAGACTAAAGCCACAGTCCAGCAATGTATTTAAAATAAATGTTCAAGTATTTTCTTGGCTTAACTATTCACGGATAATTGAATTGTGTAGTTGTAATTCTTTGCTGTCTTCTCTATAAGGCATCTAAAGTGCTAATTGATGGTCACTGTGGGGAGGGCAATGATTTTGGCCTAGTTAAATTTGAGAGTTTTCTGGTTGCTGTTCTTTTTGTCTGCATTTGCAGCTGTTCGACCAAGACTGTAAGGAACTTACTCTGTTTTGATTAGGCTGGAGGTTTCTGTTGAACTGCATTAAACACTAAATTGTTTGCATATGCATATGTTTTAACTAGTAGTCAAAATAGTTTTATCCCTCCTGAACATTTTTGGAAGCTTTTTGCCTGGCAGATTGTTGTTAGTGACTGATATCCCTAATTGGTAATTTGCAATTTAAAAAACAGTATTACTTTTTAAAATAAAACGAAAAGTTAAGTCTTATTTTTCCAGAATTGCTCAATATGTCCCGTAGTGTGTATATGTAAGTATGTATAAAATGTATATGTCAGTGTTACAAAAATCCAAGGAAGATTATTGAAGTGAGTGCAAACTGGGTTAAAGTTTTAAAGCTAGAGATGAAAGAGTGCTGCTAGAAGTTATTTGTCTAGCTCATGCGTTTTGCAAAAATACTTAAGTCTTAGTCTAGCTGCTTATTGAAAATGGCTTTTTTTTAACCATGTGATATAGTGCCATGCATTGTTTCATACCTGAACATTTCAGTCTTAGTTGTTGAATGTAAAAATGAACAGAAACAGTAGTACCCTTACTTTCTTCCTGGTAAAGAAGGCTAAGTATAACAAAATACTGTAATGCCAAAAAATGCTTGAAGAATATCTTATTTTTGAGTCAGTACTTTTTCAACTTATAATTCTTACTGTAAAGCTGTTGTACATATGTTGTCCCTTTGTGCAAAACTTACTAATACACAGTATAAATTGTATTTTCTGAATTAGGCTTGCATTGCAAGGAACTGCTATCCTTCCCCTCTGAATTATTATAATTTTCCTAAGTCTTGTTGTACATCAGTGAATGAAGTGATTTGCCATGGAATTCCTGACAGGAGACCATTGCAGGAGGGTGATATTGTTAATGGTAAGTGCTATGAAAATTAACCTTCAACATTTCTACCTCATATCCAGTGAAATCGTGCATTAAGTTGAGATTTCACCAACAGGTAATGTGATTGGAGCAGCTTCTTAGAAGAGACATTTGTTCTCCTTTACAAATTAACCTCTGCTCTTTGCATATTTAAATAATGAGTTTATATAATAAAGCAGCTTCAAAAATTTGAGCAGCTTTAAGTGCTTTATTCTTTATTATTTATTCTACTTTGGTCTGTGCATTAGTATAGTGCCCGAGTATCCCATTTGTGGGCTAGGTTTAGGTTCCAGTTGTTCCAGAATGCATGAATAGTGAATAAAGTGTATGTTGAATTATTCAACTGCATTAGTTCTGTGTGAATGCTTAATTAGATGGCTTTAGATTCTTAAGACTTTGCTATGGACACGACTGTTATGATGACTGTAAAGATCCTAACGGCGAGGCATTGTATAGGTGCCATTTTTGAGCATCTCATAGCGTAACACCGTGCCAGCTGCATTCTGTTTGTGGTATTCGAGGTATTTGTGCCTTCTTGGGTGGTGAGGGATACTTTTTATAAATTACTTGATCATTTTTTGTCTTCTCATTCATCTTTTCTTGTTTTGGCAATAAAAATAAATAGCATTAGCATTTTTGTTTATCACATTGGTTTGCCAATTTCTGTCATGCATAAATAAATACCCAATGTAGCCTAAAGTTTGGCCTGCCTCTAGATGCAGGTTGGAATCCTTTTAGATTGTGTTTGATATATATTAACATGTAATGGCTACTAAGTCTAGTGTTGAGAGTAGCAGCCTTTTCAGAACAAGTCTCATGACTGCTGCCCCGTTCTGGGTCAGGTTTGGTCTAGCTGTAGCATACATGTAACTATTTGGCCAGAGCTACTTCATCCGAATTTCAAAGATTACACCTTTGAACAGCTCTGTTGTTACCATCTTTTCTGGAATTGCTGGAGTCAAAACTAAGAAGTCCTGTTGAGCTTAACTAGGTAGGTTTCATCTACACGGTGCCTTGCCTTTCCACTATTTGCGTGCCAAGGCTGTACCTCAGCACTAGAAAACACTTTCTTAAGAGGTTTTAGTCATGCCTTTGTTCACATCCCTGCCCTGGCTTCACCAAGCTTTGAGCCTTCTTATGGTCAAGAAATAGTTTACTCTTCTGTAGCCAAGTAGGTCTTCTTACTAAATGGTCCACATTTTGTGGATTGAGTGTGCATTCCTCATGGGCTCAAAAGGCTTCCAAGTCTTGTAGGCTTCCTTTTGTTAAGGTAGTGGCTCAAAAGCTTCTTTAAAAGAAGAAACAAATCAGGCTACAAGGGAAGAGATAGAAAAAGTACTTTGGAGGAAAGATGCCCAGTGAACAATAGAGGGAAGTGCCCATCTTTCTGTTTACTTAGAACTTCTTAGCCTGCTGGAAACAAAAGACAGCTGTGTCAGAGTCCTAAACAGGTTTCTCAAATCACAGGAAAACGTAATCCAGAAGGATATTGGCTGGTGACCTCTGATCCAACCTCCTGCTCCAGGCCAGGGCGCTGTAATACTTTGTTATCATACTGTTCCCTGGGAGCAGATTCTTGAGCAAAGCTGATTGCGCTGCAAAGTGAGATGTTCTGGCCAAATCTGGCAGTGTCAAGAGAAAGTCTTGTAAGCCCGTGGCCTATAGAGATAGCCTTTTTGTAGCAAGAAGCCTGGGCAGTGTGCTAAGGAGCTGTGATGCAGAGTTCACAAGATACTTATCTGGATAGGTTTCCAGTGTGCTGGTTTCTGTACAGTCCTGTTGTGATGTTACTAGATATGTACAGGGGTCAGAATGTTCCAGCAGTCTTATGCAATCCTGCAGTGAGTGTAGTGCACACGCATTCATCTACCACAGACAATCTTGTTTTAATGCAGCCTTAATTTCATTCTTAAATGTTTGCTCCAAGTACAAATTTACTGCTGATACCAATGTTGGGTTTTTTTCCCCATGTTTTCCTGTTAAGTATCTCCCTAAGCAGCTCCTAAACCATATTCCTAAAGTATTGTTGCTCAGTATAGTTCACTTCTATTTACCCATGAGGGGATCTGCGTGTGGATTTCTTTATGAATAGCAGTTTAAGAACTATTCTAGTGGTTTTGCTACTCTAGCAGTTGTTAGACCTAACAGACCACTAATGAAGTCTATTAAACATATACTGCCACAGAAGTCAACTTAATATGCAAATCTAGACTTATTTTACATGTGTTTACTATAAATAGTGACTATATGATGGCAGGTAGTAATTTTTCACTCATCTACTATGAGAGACAGGATAGTAGAATAGATGACAGCTATGTCTAAACGGGGAGGCCTGTACGGATGTTTTATGAAAGGATTGTTTACAAGCATCTTATATGTATATTCTTAGTTGAAAAAAGCATGGGTTTTTTGAAAGGAGTTAAACTTAATGGGAATTTTTATTTTTATGCTGCTATTCTTCAAGAATGAGTTGTATCACTTTTAATTTACAACCAACTTTATGCAGAAGGCAAAAAAGAAGTTAAAGATTTGCTGCAGTATAATTCTAAACTTTTATTACATGTTTTTCTAAACCTTGGTTGTTTAAGAATGCCCTTCTCATTCTTGCCATTTACCTGATACTGAATGTTTCGGTTCTTTTGTGAAAAAATGAAAAAAAAATTAAATTATTTGGTGTATTTTTCTTAGTCAGGAAAGTTGCTGTGTATTTAATGTTCAAGAAATTCTACCTTTTTTGGCTGGAAGCAATAGGTTTTTGGTATTACAATTTTTGCAAAGGTGTAACTTCTTATTCTAAACATGCATAGACGTTTCTGAAGTTAAAATATGGGTTGAAACATGATTACACACCTTTCAAAAATTTTATTTCCCCTAATTATTGCTGGAATTAATTCTAAGGTAAATCCCTGTGGAGCAAATAGCTTCTTTTTCCGTTTTTTTAAAATTTATCTATAAAACCAGTACCAAGCTAGCTGAGTCTGTTGCATCGGTGTGGGTTTTTTTCCTCTTCCTATTTTTTTTTGTTTTATTAAATCAAACTGTTGGCCAGTGAAACATTATCTTATTAGTTAATTCTGTAGAATATATAGTCTAAGCATGAGAGAATTGATTCTGCTGGAACAGTTTACATCTGGAATTCTTCCACAGTAATCTTGTAACTTCACAATTACAACACTACATTGTTACATGCATTTGTTGTCCTTTAAACAAATCAAGAGACAAGAAGTTTAGCGTTTGATAGGAATGGTTGGACTTGATGATTCGGTGGGTCTCTTCCAACCTGGTGATTCTATGATTCTAAGTGAGAAACACAGTGCTAACATTACAATATGTCTGGCATTTTTTGCAGTGGATATTACTGTCTATCGTAATGGCTACCATGGAGATCTGAACGAGACATTTTATGTTGGAGAAGTTGATGAAGGTGCAAGAAGGCTTGTCCAAACAACTTACGAGTGCCTAATGCAAGCCATCGATGCAGGTAAACCCTTTGTCTGGGACCTGAAGCGTTATGGTTTGGCTTTCAAACATGAGAGTGCTCATATTTGCTATTACTTGGGAATGACTTCTGTTGTGGAACACAGAAGCGTAGTGTGTGTCACTAGCAGATGATGTATGTTGTATAATACAGTGATTCTTCAAATGGCACAGTTCTGTGCATGTGGTTGCGACTTCTGTTTGAAATGTGGGTTGACAAGGAAAATGGTAGTTGATGCTGAGCTGATCTACATATGATATTTACATGGAAACAGCCTCTTTGGACTGTTAGTTAGATGAATGATATATCCTTGATCTGAGCGCTTTAGAGAATGTGAAGAACAAAGCATATTTTGGAAAACTGAAGTATGGCTTCTTAGTTTTATAATTTGTATGGTGTTGTACTGAACCAATAAGGCAAAACACTTGAACATCTTTCTTTGCTTCTGCAAACCCAAGGGTTATTTCATAAAGCTAATTATGAGCTCTTGATTTTAAACTGGGGGAGTGTGCCAGAGAAGACAAATCTGTAGCCTTCAGTACCCACAGAATTTTAATTGTGTTGCTTAGATATAACTTAGGACAACTTCACTGAGACTTACAATGAGAGAGAAAAGTAGCTAGATGATGTTGTGTTCGACTTCATCCTAAAGGAATATACTAAGTTCTCCTTCATAAACAGAAATTAAAGCAAAAATCTTCTAAGTCCCTGGCAGTATTTCTGTTATTTGTGTTATATATCCTGCAGCTTCTTAGAATCCTCAATAGAATTACTCACTTCATGGCCTCTGCAGGCTGAAGTTTAAGGTATGTATGAGGGCTTTCAGCTTTCATTTAATGAAAAGTAAATGAAAAAAAGAAACAACTTTGATTAATAAATTGGAGGAAGCTAGCCAAGCTGAAAAGACAAAAATCCATATCAATTATTTCCTGTGTAGCCATAGTGTGATCAAGAAAATACTGCAGAGTTGAGCTGTGAAGAATATAGATTACCTATTTATGTGGGATTACTGTTCTGAAATGAAGATTTTGTTTTTCAGAGCTAAATTGGAATGATGTTTATCTTTGTTCCTGTCCTTTATTTTTATAGAAAGGGTTATATACATAGTCTATCTTTCATATACTGGCTTTGATGCTATGACAGAAATTCACCTTTGTGTTCATTTTAATAAAATGTAAATTCTCAGTGTAACTTTTCTTTACCAACATTTTAGATGCTGTTACAGGTTTAATGAGTTTTAGATATTCCCTGCTAGTAGGAATTCTAGCAGCAAGTGTCTCAGCTCTTAAAAAGTGCTGCCACCTCCTTGTTTAAATCATCTTAATTTCTTGGTGCTAGACCAGCAGAGCTCTAAATGGGAGAGTTATATGAGAAACAATGGGCTCCTTGCTGCATTCAGATGAGTTGCTTGGTGGTGTGAGATCTGGAGGAGATGGTACTACTTCACACCTATTTAGCATAAACCAAACAGATTTTTTTTTTTTTCTCTTCCCCACCATGTTGTTGCTGTTTGGTGGGGTTTTTTGATTTTGGGTAAAGCATGCCTATCCCAGTAATCTGAATGTAATGATTTATTTTAGTGGCTCAAGGTTGCTTTCATTATGCATCTTAGCTGATGGATGAGGCACAAAAGCAAGAGCTTTTATGGTATTATTACTCCCTTGTCCAGATGCTCAAAATGAATTTTTCACACAGTATTCATCTGTTTCCAGCTCTTTAACTTCTAAGACTTCCTAAAAGGATCATCAAAAACATTAGTCCTGCATATGAGCAGTCTTATTTACTGTAGTGTTGCCACTAAAAATATTGCCTAAGAGTAGAGATACCCAGTTTGTCTTTTCTTTCCTCCTCTCAGTCTTCAACATATAATAATTTTTCCTCTTTATTTGTGTAGACTTTCAGAGTAGTAGATTAAAACATAGTTCATACATTCATTGAAAAAAAAAAATTGCAACTCTGGGAATGGGATGAGAAGTTACCAAGAACTTTGAAAATCTTTTGTTGTCTTCAATTGCAAACTTCTTAATCCTTCTAATAGATGACCATTTGCATCCAGAAAAGGGAGAAAGGAGTGCTCTTGTGAAGGAGTTTCCTTCTTTCTCTCATGTTCTCTTTTATATGAGACCACTTCCTCCCTCTCTCATGTTATTATGGCCATTTACACTTGGTGGATTAAGTGACCATAGGAAGTTGGATACTACAACAGGTGGCCATAGAAGCCAGGAGTGCTACAGAGGTATTAGCCAGAATGGTGTTTCATAGTTAATTATGTTCAAATAAAGCTCTGTAAATTTCCATCTGTATCTCTCTAATTTTGCAGTAAAACCTGGTGTTCGGTACAGAGAACTGGGAAACATTATTCAGAAACATGCTCAAGCAAATGGATTTTCAGTGGTTCGGAGCTACTGTGGCCATGGGATCCATAAACTTTTCCATACAGCCCCCAACGTACCACATTATGCCAGTGAGTATTCATTCACTTTGGGCTGTCCAATGGAGAATAAGTGGTTTGCAATGAACGTACCCTTATGTTTCCTAGTAAAGTAACATGTTGCCATCAAGTTAGCACGTTTGTACGTGTGAATTTTATTTTTCTGAACTCTGGACTATAGTGTGTTTTATGAACCTAAATCATAGAATACTTTGGGTTGGAAGGGACCTTAAAGCTCATCCAGTTCCAACTAGAACTAGTTCCACTAGTTCCCACTAGATCAGGTTGCCCAAGTCCCCATCCAGACTGGCCTTGAACACCTCCAGGGATGGGGCAGCCACAGGTTCCCTGGGCAACCTGCACCAGTGCCTCACCACCCTCATAGTGAAGAAATTCCTCCTTATGTCTAGTCTAAATCTGCCCCTCTTCAGTTTATGGCCATTTTCCGTTGTCCTGTTACTACAAGCCTTTGTAAGAAGTCCCTCTCCAGCTTTCCTGTAGCCCCTTCAGGTACTGGAATAAATAAGGTGAATCTATTATATACTGAGACAACCTGTGCCTACACTAATGGATAGTGTTAGCTCTCATCTGTACTGGGTAAGTGCTCAATGTTTTTGCATGAATTCCCAAATAATTCTTTAGACATCCTTGCCTGACACAGAGGCAAATGCTTCTGTCTTTAGCTGGTCTAAGTAAAAACTTACTGCTGTTTCTAGATGTAAATTAGTTAATTTTTAAGCCTTTAAATTTTTTAGTGAAACTATGAAAGCTACAGGCAATAAAGGGCAAAATTTGTTCAGATGCAGAAGACCAGCAACTTAAATGTAGGTATTGAGAGCAAGAAACACCAGCAGATGATGGAGATAGAGACAAGACCCTTTAGGTAAAAGGAAACTTTGCTGTTCTGTCAGCTTGATATCTGAAATTTGTAAAGTATCTATGTGATTTAGACAATTTAATAAGGTTGGAAATGACCTTAGAGATCATCAACTCCAATTGTACCTGTCTACTACTAAGTAATGTCCCCAAGTACCTCACCTACAGACCTTTTAAGCACTTCCAGGAGCGGTGACTCAACCACCTCCCTGGGCAGCCTCTGCCAGTGCTTGATAATCCTTCCTATGAAGAATTTTTTCCTCATGTCCAACCTAAACTAATGTTGGAAATCGTAATGTAGAACTAAAAACACGCAAGTGCACTTGTCATATCTGAAGGGCTTTTCTGACTTTACAGTATTCCTGCTGTAGTCTTCTAGGACAAGGATTCATTAATAATAAGATGGGATCACTTTTTCTAATCTGAGTGTTCATTTTATTGCAGAAAATAAGGCAGTTGGAGTCATGAAGCCAGGTCATGTATTTACAATTGAACCAATGATCTGCGAAGGTGAGCAATTTGGCAATAGAGTAAAATGTTTACTCTTGTTTACTATTAAGTAGTGATGGAACAGGATGCTGGTTCTGTTCTGTATAGTTGATAGATTTTTTATTTCTCTTTGGGGAACTGGTATCTCATACTTAAAAACAGTCAAAAAGTTAACATTTATGTTTTTAGGTGGTTGGCAAGATGAGACATGGCCTGATGGCTGGACTGCGGTAACAAGAGATGGAAAGCGATCTGCCCAGTTTGAACACACTCTTCTGGTCACCGATACAGGCTGTGAGATCTTGACCCGGCGGCTGGATAGTATTCGTCCCCATTTCATGTCTCAGTGATAGTGTACACTGAGCAGGTGGATCTGAACAATATACATCTTCTTTTTTTGTCTCTGTACTATGCATTTTTTTAAAAGTACAGAATAGAGATTTCATCATTTACTTTGTTCTCAGCGATTGTAGATAAGAGGATTATCTTGAAGAACTTGACCCAATATCTGGAAAAGCAGAGAGGAATTTAATTTCCTGCTTTCCTCCTACCTACAACACTCACACTATACTTTTTTCTTCTTCGATTATCTCTTCAGCACCTTCCTTCCAATTAGACCCACAATTGCTTCTGTTGCTGCCATAATATTAGCTAGAAAAGTGTGGGTAACCTTTCCCACTGGGACTTGATATTTTGGGATCCAGGTTTTTTTTTTCACCTCTTCAGTGCGTCCCGTCTCTCTCAGTAGGTGAACGGCACCTGAGATTTTAAGCATTTATAGTTCCAAAGACTTGCTCCTGCTTCTGCAGATACTGTTCTAATGGGCTGGGTCTTGTTTGTTTATCAGTCGAGAAGGGGACGGAAGGGAGAAAGACATGCATGTTGCCAAGAATGGGCTACCCTTACCTTTATTTCTGTCCCCAGCTCTCTGCTGACGGCCTCTGTGGTGATTGTGACTGTAGGTGACAGATTTTCAATGGCAGGACTTGTTTCTCTTGCTGAAGATTTCATAGTAAGGGCTTCCCATAGATAAAATTAATAAATTCTGTCTTGTATGCAGTTCCCTGGAATAAGGTGCTTCTTGGTGAAGCAGTATTGCAGGCAGTTTCCTGATCCAAAAGCCTAGTGAAACGGATGTATCAGACTTCGTTAGGGAAAGGAATGAAACAAGAACCAGAAAGATCCCACAATTTGGGGGATCCCTGAGTGTAAACTCGGGGCTGTTTTTCAAAGGTACATCCACAGTAACTGGGGGGGGATTTGATTTGCAGTGAAAGGAGTATGGCACTCTAAACAAGTCTGACTGTGAGAAGACCAAACACTTCCAATGCTGTATTCATTTCCATGTGGTAATTTTTAAAGAGGTCATTTTACCCCTCTTAGTTAAGTAAGCTTCATGCTTTTGGAAAGTGTTAGGGAGGCAGCTATGAAAACTGATCTTTTCCCCCTGGGCTGGGTATAGTGTGCGCACTGTGAGTATATATAACCCTTTATTGTCTGTTAATGGGTCATGATGAGCTGGAAGCTGTCATGTTAAGGAGTGTGGATTAATTAACCCTCTCTTCTTTCTACTCTTTCTTTTCCCATGCCCATTTCCTTTCCATCCTCTTTGTCTCTGCTAAGGGAATTTATTTTTCCTTCGGGATTGTAATGTAAAACTTTCCAGACCCCACTGCAGCCGTAGTCTTACACCACTGTAATGCAAGAAATATTTAAACCAACACAGACATTAAATCATACAATCATGGGCATAAAATACACCTTTTACAAGGTGTCTGGTGGATTTCTTGCTACATTAGACCTCAGCATGCGAGGTACCACGTACCTTCAACTCACCTTGGCACTGTAGAATTTAGGTGGGGGAAAGGGTTCAGTGCTTCATAGAACTGGACTTGTGTGTACTACCAAATACCAAATTTGCCAGAAAATGTCTTCTCTGCCCTGAGTGCCTCAGACCTCTGTTGCTGTAAGAGTATCATTGCAATGTTTTCATTACCTTTATTATTATTTTTAATTATGCAGTAAAGTGACCTGAAACGATGCATATTGAGCGTGTGCGCGCGTGTATGCCCGTGTGCGTGTCTATAGATTTTTACCAAACAGACTGTAGGACCTGAGTGGAATTACCTGTGTTGAATGAGATGTAACATATTGAGGTGACTGCCCTGGAGGTTTGCCCACCATATCGTTCACTTGAATGGTTACAATGGTCTTGCCTTTTCTGTATGTGTGTGTATGGGACGGGGTGGGGAGGGGCTTCATTTTTTGGTCTATAAAATAAAAGTTGCAGCTGCTTTTAACAGAAGCAAATTTTTTTTGTGATCTAAAACCAGGTTTACTTGCACTAGTGCAAGCCCTACTGCTAGACGTATAAAATGAGTTAAAAACCAGTCAAACCTGCACACGTGCCACTTGAATACCTCTTTGTCATCTCACCGATGTAACCAAATTTAACACTGCACGTTTTCAATACAGGTAATCTATGATGCTGTGCATTTTTACCTATAAATTGAAATAGCAGCGTGAAAACTGTTTATACTGAGTTTGTGCTACTGAAGCTTTTCACTTGTTTAAAAATAACAAAGTCATAGCTACACGGTTTTTTTTCAGCATGAGATAGCACATCAGCCTGGAGAATAGAAATGATTTAATAAAAATATTGTGAAAGGCTATTTTTTTCACCTATCTAGTTGTAACTGCTTGAATATGACATATTAGAGTTGTGCTGAGCTGACTAGATTAGGGAAATTACCTAATTATGATTCTTACAGAAGTTGCTGTCCACTTAAAAAAAACCCCAAAACACAAACCCACCCACTTAGAAAGTATATTTAAACAAAGTTTTAGAAAATGTATGTACTTCCTGCCAAAACCAAAATCCTGCAATTAGTTCTGAAGGAATCTCTTAAAATATTTTCCATTTACTGTCATATATGAGAGCACGGAAACCCTTCGTGTTGCTTCTGCAAATTGACATGAATATTTAAGGAGAAAAGATTTAATAGGTAATGCTGAGTAAAAGTAACAGATAAGGAGAGGGGACAAGCTGCATGTTTTACCTGACAGCCAACAGAGTACATAAATATTTCATGTGCAGTTGTTTGGTGGAAACTTTTGGTTTGTTGAAGTAGATTTGCCAAGGTCATATAGTTCAGTACAGTACCTTGATCACCATGAATGGAGAGCAGGCTCTTGTCCTGTTGTTAGCTGAGCAACTTCACAGAGACTACTTCAAACGTGCCCCATCCAATTAATACTTTTCAGGAAAAGTAGTCTGAAAACTCTGCTACGTAAGAGCTAGGACATTGATTCTTCAGGCTGGGAAGAAACTTTAGGTCCAAAACTTAAGTGCTCTAGTATCACTAAATGTCTCTGTTGTTGACTTACCCTGGTATTATACCAGTAGCTCTTCACAAACGCTCCCAAGATGCAGATTCCCTAAAGTAATAATGTCATGCAGACGTGACTGTACAGTCTTGATCTAGTCCGTGCAGCCCAGAGGAACAATTGATACTGTATAAATATTTTAAACCTGTTAGATCCAGTTGGTTGAATTAATACTGTATTGCAGTTATAGAGTACCCTGGCTGGAATGGCTTGACAGCAAGTTTTCTACTGAATTCTTTCATGTTCAATCAGCAGTTGTGGAGCTACAAAGTACCAAGAATCACTTCACAGCTGTGTTGAAGGACTTACTTTCTGGTACAAATCAATGCTTTATTTCTTCTGGATGCTCAAAATGGAAATTTTATGACACTCACAGGGGTTAACTTTGTTTACTCTGCAGTGAAATTAAAAATACTTGCGAGCTGCATTTCTAGAATGCTCTAGGGATATCTTTCCGATGACAAATAGAAAAGATAGAACTGTCCCACTTCCATAGCACTGTCTTGAGGTAAAGTAGTTGTTAGCGGTGAGAGGGAATTTTAATAAGATTACTTTTCAGAGTTCTTTGTAACTGTTTTGACCAGGCTTCTTTAAAACACAGAATTTCTCTCACTTGGGTCCAGAAAAACACAGAGGAACAGCAGAAAACAAACTGCAAAGCAGAGGGCGAAAGGCCTCTGTTCAGGAAAATTTATATATATAAAAAAACCAGTGCTTTTCAGTGAACCAAGGACACTATCACAATGCTTCCAGGTTTCAATTCAAATAAATTTTATCCAGTGAGATCACTCCAACTATAGTTAAGATAAAAATCTGCAACTCCAAAATTAAGACTTAACCCCCTGAAACAAACAACTCGCACAAACCCCTGAAGCCATTGCACAATGCTCTCTACTTTTGTTCCCCTGCACCCCTCAAGAGCAGACTATTGCTCTAATAGTAAAGTTCTCTGCTTCAATGGCACGATCCCGTTTCTGACTAAATAGAGGTAACATTCCCACACTGTTAGTTTTTGCAGTGCTGGCTACCAAGGCTGCTTCAGCTGCCAATAAGTTTAAGGCAATGGTAAAACTGTGCTACTGAAGTCTTGGAATACATATCTAGGGCACGTGACCAGAGTTATCTTTATAACTTGCCTACAGGTACTGTAATAAGCCAAACAAAAAATAAGGACAAATACGGACTTCCCAAGTGAACACTTGGACACTTAGGTCACCTGTCCAAACACACACTGCTCTGCAGTTGGCTTCAAGGTAGAGCTGGATGGTTATATCCTTTATAGTCCTCAAATAGCCTCAGGAGATTGACAGCTATTGGGCTTCTTGCCTTTCAGTATGGTTAACAGCACATCGATGCTTCTCAACACAGCTTTGCTTAGCAAACTGCATAGAATAATGAACCTCACATCATTTGCTGCTGACTCTGAAGGATGCTCTTCCTCATATACACACATACTGTAAAATCAGTAGAGGAAAACAGTAAGACAGCAATCAGTCATAGTCTTAGTGCTCAATAATTCCAACAGTGTTTAGAAATAAGCTTTTATTAAGTAGATTCAGTCAGTTAGGCACTATGGAATTTGAAGTAGAGAAGTAGAAGTTCCACAACTTGTGCTAATTACATAATGTTATTCAGTGATTACTGATTTTTTTGTATTACTTAATATTCAGAATGCTCACCCTAAAATACATTGTCTTCCTAGTCCCAGTGAGTTTTCATTTGCTTCACTCTTTGTATCAGAGAGATCCCATTATAAAAGGACAGTTACCGTGTTGCTGGCCAACTGGAAGGTCCATGCTTGTCTCTAAAGCTTTAGGACAGTTCGGATGCTTAAAATGGAAAAGGAAAAAATAGTTACCAATAAGTCCATTTCCTCCCCACCTCTCCCCTCCCTTTCATGGCTGAGACAGACTTTAACTTAACTTCACTCTCATGTAAGAACGAAGTTATGCTTATGCCTGTAATATTCATTAAAAATCCTGCTTTAAAAAGTCTTAGTAATACTTGTTATCTTTGGGGTTTTTTTCGGTATCCCCACCAATTCGAGATGCTTAAAATGGAAGCTTTTTCAAGCTGCATCTGGGTCAGTTTTCGGTACCTGGCCAAGAATAGTGATCAGGAACGTAAATATTTACAGGCATTCCCTCTTTTGGCCACATGGAGAATTGTAAGTAACTTTCATTATTGATTCCGTAGGACATTCTCATGTAGGAATAAAGCATTGAAATGATACAGAACTTTGTAACTGGGAAAGGGGGGGGGTAACTGCTGGATGAAAAACTTGGAAATAGGAATACAGATGTGATAAAGCAGGTAAAGTTATTACTTTTGAGAAAGTTATACATCAATATGGATTGAGATCAAATGCAGAGACTATGCTGGTTTCTTAAGATAATGCTGCTGTTTTTCTATCTACACATGAACCTACACATGGATAAACAAAGTTGCCTGCATAGTATATATATGCAAGAAAATATTTTCTTTTTTTGCTAGAACGTTTTTTCCAATTTTCCCTCTTGCCCACCTGCTGATTCTTTCTTACATTCAAAGTGTGTATGTGACCTAGTCTGCTAAATCAGCCAGTTTCTACTCTTAAAGGCACTGGCAGTTATCTCATTAAGAGTCTGAATTTCCAAAAAATAACAGGGCATCTCATTATAACTGTAATTCAAAAGAGGCCTGCTCTTGAAAAGACACAGCAGGACAAGTTTTAACATGCCTGATGCTAAACCTGTTTAATCCTTTCCCCTCTTCTGCATTAGATTTTAACTGCAGACACAAGTTCTGCCACGGTATCCCCATGCAGGTCCCCATTTTCCCTCAAGCACATACATGCCCTTATCTGTACGGAGCTTTAAGAGGATCAACCAATATATCTGCTGTAAGAATACCCGACTTTGCACTGCTTTTACATGTTGAATGCTGCTTTCAAAGTATATTGCTGTAAGGGCAGCAAGGCTCATCACACAACCAGCAGGATTCAATATTCAGTGGAATGGGGCCTCACTACAAAGTTTGACACAGCTATGGCTCAAGTCTGCAAGCAAATTAGTATGAACAGTCTAAATTGCCATTTATCTTAGTAAGGGCAGACACTGCTGTATGTTAAGAAGTACAAACGCAGTCTATGAATGTTCTACCCCAGTTCAACTAGAGAAAAAAATAGCATATTAACAGATCATTTCAAGTTATCTGATTGTGCTGGTAATCTATCCTAGATTTAAGTATATTTTCAAACTATGTAATTAAAGTAGACTGATAGCTTAATGACTTGTAAAAATGTATCAACATGAACTCCCCTTCAGTCTATGCATGTCTTCTTCTAAGGAAGAATGTTTTAGTAATCATGGAGTTATAGAATAGCTTGTGTTGGAAGGGACCTTAAGATCATCTAATTCTAACCCCCTGCCATATGCAGGGACACATCCCACTAGACCAAGCTGCCCAAGGCCCCATCCAATCTGGCCTTGAACACCTCCAGGGATGGGGCAGCCACAGCTTCCCTGGGCAACCTGTGCCAGGACCAATGTTGGAAGCCTATGGCTGACTGATCCCCTTTATCAACTCTACATACTTGTGTATTTCCCTCATACATCGTTGCTTGCTTTTTGCTCTTGCCTATGTTTCAATACAGGCCTAGAAGCTCTGAGAAAATGTGTGTGTTTATTCTGGAATGAATGTGTGTGGTATAAGTCAGCCTTTATCCCCCATTTAAAACATGACAGTGGGCAGGGAACTTAGTATTTTGACATTGTCTCATGAGATGTCCTCTACACGTTTCAATATTGTGAACATTACCTCTTTCCTGTATGCATCAACTCAAAAGCTCCATTTATTTTGTCAAAAGGCAGGGTGTGAGTCACAAATTCATCAACCTTGATCTTTTTTGACATGTAGTCAGTCACCAGTTTCGGTACACTATCTACACTTTTCCAGCCTGAAAGACAGAAAGCATGCATTTGTTTTTCCCCCTTTCTATCCACTCTGGAAAATGGAGAGAAAGAAAAATTACAACCCTTAGATGGCTACTTGTGTGATAAACACGAAAAGGAGCCGACATCAGTGATGTGTTTGTCCCTCCTGCTGTAAGCAAGCAGGAGTATGGAATGGAAAAGGACAGCTAGGTCTGGCAAGAGCACACGTTATCCAAAGTCATAAACACACTAACCTTTCACTGAGTATTCAGCATTTGACATAATGGCAGCCATCCTACGCATGAGGCATCTTTATACTTCTATGTATCTTTATAACCCAACTAAGTTTTGTATTACTTGGAAAAAAGGCAGTATAATAACATTGAGTTTGGATTCTTCTGGCTTTGGTCTGGCAGCAGAAAATGTGTATCAAGCACTTGTTGCCTTTTATTTCATAGCACATTCCCATGTCGGTCCCACAATTTGCTTAGTGATTAAGCAACACGAACATGTTTATGCAAGTTCCCAACACTCCAAAGATTAGGTCCTTTCACTGGACCAAACCTCCACTTGGTGATAAAGCAATCCCTCTGTACCACACCTTTAGTACAACAGCACATACAGAATCACCAGGTTGGAAAAGACCCACAGGATCATCATTCCAACCATTCCTATCAAATAATAAACCATGCCCCTCAGCACCTCCAGGGAAGGTGAATCAACCACCTCCTTGGGCAGCCTGTTCCAGTGCCCAATGACCCTTTCCGTGAAAAATTTTTTCCAGATGTCAAGCCTGAACCTCCCCTGGTGGAGCTTGAGGCCATTCCCTCTTGTCCTGTCCCCTGTCACTTGGGAGAAGAGACCAGCTTCATCCATTCTCTCTTCAAAATATATAAGATATCATACCAACATGTTTACTTGTAGTCTGTAGGAATATCAGGTTTTAAGTTTAAAGTCAATGCAGCATTTATGAATAGCCTGTCAGTAGCACATTTCTTGCACAAGCCAAAGCAAGGTGGTGTGTTCTTCCCAGCTTTAACTAGTGGAAAATTGTGTTTAAACCCGTATCAAGACAGAATTACCTCCAAATGCGGTCCCTTTCCATGTCCGCCCAGTAACTAGCTGGAATGGCCGTGTGGAGATCTCCTGACCAGCAGCAGCGACTCCGACTATCACACTGACTCCCCAGCCTTTGTGGCAGGCTTCCAAGGCAGCCCTCTTTGCAGACGCACAGGACAAAGCAGAGCAATTATTGCTAACGTTTGTACTGGCCAGACTGGCACAGGTTACACTTCCTTTCCCCCAGTCTATAAATTATCACACGAGTATTTAAGGAACTATAAATACACTGAAAATTACATTATATTTTGGTTACATTAAACATTGGTTCAGACCCCTTAAACTGTTAAAGATTTACTTTGCTCTTTTTACATGCCATGTGGCATCTAGAGAAGTCACTCTGAAATCACACTGGCAGCTGGGATAAACTGCGATCAGAGACAAAGTAGACCATGTTCCTGACTGTTAGGAATGATCTTGTAATTCCCGAAAACCTAGCCTTATGTTCAGTAATACTTCTGCATTTCCAAAGGTTAAATTGATTACTTGGGGAATGAGGGAGAAACTGAGTAGTCCTTGAGATTTTACTGTTCACTGTACAAGGTATTTTATGTGAGTTTTGTTAATTTTTCAACTGTCACTATATGAAAATTCAGGATTTCAAGGAACTTCTATTAAGAAAAAAAAGTGTAAATTCTAAGTGCCATTTTCAAACTAAGAAGTAGCATCTGCTTTCATCACATAATTAGCATTGGATGCAAACTGGACTTTTTAGTCATAGGTATCATTACTACTTGAAAAAGTAAATATATCAGTATGACATGTTTTCTGTTGGAAGAAAGTAGTTAATTCTGCTCTTTAGCTAAACAACTAAGTGGCAGCTATCCCTTCCCTCTCTGTGCTACTGTTATGCAAACACTCACCATGACTCCAACGTTGCCGATGCACTCAAACGAGTAGTCTACACCACCATCGGTCATCTCAACCAGCACCTCTTGTATGGGCTTCTTGGAGTCTTGAGGGCTAATGCACTCAGTAGCTCCAAACTCTTTTGCTTTAGCATACTTTTCCTTGTTAATGTCAATGCCAATGATCCGGGATGCTCCTGCTATTTTACAGCCCATAATAACTGCCAGCCCAACTCCTCCTAAACCAAAGACTGCACACGTGGATCCAGGTTCCACCTAGGAATAGGAAGAGAGCCATAAGCAACACAGACATTTCATCCTTCCATATCAGTGGGAAGCACAGGTTAAGAAATCTGTAATGAAGGAAACAAGGAAGCAAATATATATGGCTACAAGACTATTACTTAGAGAAGGGAAACCACACAGAAATTTCATCCAAAAGCTCTTTAGGTACTCAGCTTTTTCTTTTTGCCCAAAGACTTGATTCCTGTAACCTGCCCTAGACTCACACGCACTCACCTACCAGCTCTGTCTCACCCTGAGCTTCATACTACCAGAAAGACTTGCAGCAAAATTAAGATGGAAAAGTAATTTATATTCAGCTGGTATCAAAAGGGATGCAGGATATTCTACCTGGATTACCTCTAAAGGGTACTGGTTATTCTAACCTGATCTGGCCCTTATGGAGAAGTCAGAAATTCTTAGCTAACTCAATCACTTGAAGAGGAAGAAGAAACAGGGATTTGGTACACCATGTCTGCAGTCCTAATCTAGTCCCTAAACTATCTGTGTCCTTTCACTCAGATATAGGTACAGAGAAAGCCAGATGTAACCACAGCCTTTACCTTAGCGGTGTTAACAGCAGCCCCGTAGCCGGTGGAGATGCCACAACCCAGCAGGCACACCTTATCGAGAGGTGCTGCGGGATCTATCTTAGCTACTGAGATATCAGCCACCACAGTATACTCGGAGAAGGTGCTAGTCCCCATGAAGTGGAAAATCTGCTTTCCTTTGCAGGTGAATCTGCTGGTACCATCAGGCATGAGTCCTTTCCCTTGAGTAATCCTTAAGGCAACGACAGGAAAGTAGAGTCAAGAGTCTGCTTAAGCAGTAAATACTCCCATCAGACAATATCTGTTAAGTAAGAGAGATGCAGCTGCATACTTGCACCATTATTTTTTAATCGTTCTAGTAAACCCAGGTGTTCACATAAATTAGATGCTAAACTCCTAAAGCTTCATGCTGCTAATTCCTTCATGGAAGCACTGAAAGCAATGAAGTTTTATCAACATACTGTTGGCTACCAACACTAATTGCCTGTGCTACAATGCACACTCCCATCTTCACCTCCTTCAGGACACTTCCCTTGCACATCACCTGTCAATTATGTCACCAGAGTTTGTTTAGTTTTGATAGACTTTTCTTCCAGACTAGGAGATGGAAATTTAGCTGGGAAGCAGGTTTTAAGGAAAAAAGAGCTTTCTGTATAATTCTGTGCCAGCTGACAGCTTTGGTGTTTGAGTTCAAAAGCTAAATTCCCTGAAGGCTTTCCCTTAAGTATGGATTAAATAGGGAGTCAGAACATTTATGTTTTCAAAGTTGTGGACACAAACAAGCAATTTACACCTTCACATATGTAAAAAAAAAACCAAAACCCAGTTTTATTTAAGGCCAAAATAGAAAATATATTTTAAGGGAGAATGTAAACTGGCTCCCTAAAACACATACTTTCAAAGTCATTAAATTATGCATCAAGAGGTTTATTCTTCAACAATAAGTTCTGCCCATTACTTTTGATAACTAGAATAGGTATACATTAAACAAATACTATTATATGTATCAAGATTAAAAGTATACAGACCTTATCTTCTGGCACAGGTTTGTTTTGGGATTCTTGCAGAACTTGCATTCTCCACACTGGGGGATGTATAGAGGGATAACAGTGTCCCCTAAGAGAAAAGAAAATGTTCTATGTCTAGTTATCACATTAAGCAAGGCATTAGAAAAAAACCTGAAGCTGCTTAATTTTCATGCATTTTATTTGAGTTTGTGTTCACCTACAACTTTCTTTGTGTATTAAAAACTGCTTGCGGTAACACTGTTTGACTGTGCTAGATAAAACACTTCTCACATCTGAGCAGACAGATCAGAAGTTCATCATTCCAGAACAAATAGGAACGTTACTGTAAAACAATACAATCCCAAAACAACAGTGAACAGCATGAGTAAACATTTTTAAGCCCTTTAAAACAACAGGTAACAACTATATTTAAAAAAAAAAAAATCCCTCTTTAACTATACTGGTGAAATTTCAAGTAAAATTGGTATGCTGGGCTCTTTCGAGCATTAAACCAAGAGCACATTGAACAGAGTAGTGTAGTACCTCACAGACAAGAGATCTACACAGGCATACACCCAGAATGAGAGTAAGTCATTATTTGAGTCCTACAATAAGCATTCCAGTGGTCCAATTTGACCGCTGACCTCGTAGTAAAGTAACGCTTTTAAGACAAACAGAAAACCTCTAACATATTTTCTTACCTGGCTTTACTTTTGTAACTCCTTCCCCAACACTCTCTACAATTCCTGCTCCTTCGTGACCCAAGATCACAGGGAAACATCCTTCAGGATCAGCACCACTCAGAGTATAGGCATCAGTGTGACAGACGGCAGTGGCAACTATCTGTGAAGAAAAAGATAATCTGAGGCACCTTGGAGAACAGAACAGTAGCAGAGATCTAAATATTTCCCTTTGGTCAGAAATTCAGAACAATTGCTGGGACAATCTGCCAATCCTGGCAGCATTTGGGATACAGCCAACATACTTTCATTCCTAGCAAGGCACAGGAGTAGCAAGCCAAAGCACTTTTACATACTTTGAAATAGTAAAGTCAAGATAGTGTATATTTTCTCATTTTCATCAACTAAATTCTGATGTTGAAACAGGTAGGAGATGACACCTGGTCTCCTAAAGCCAGAAAGCAGTACTCCAAGTTATCTCAAAGCAGGTTGGAATCTCAGATTTGAAATAAGATAGCCTCTAGAGAGTAAAATGACCCGATAGACACAGAACTCTCAGCACTGCATAAATCCAGTTTGTCTTAAGCACCATGCAGAGACCCTTCCCACAGAGATCAATTTCACCTTAGTGTATACTTGTTTACTTTTTGGCAGATACGGAATACTGAAAAGTCCTGATCAAATCAGAAACTTGGCTATGGGGAATCCAAGCGACCAGTCACAGCTCAGCAGCTAGTAACATGGCCCGACTGAAGTAAAATCCAGCAAGTTATACAGCTGCAACAGGTCACCAGCTGCAACTCTTCAAACAAGATTAAAGATGCTCCTAGCTCAGATGTTTTGTGGAAGCTTAGTCTGTAAGAACTGGGAATGATCTCCAAGTCCAGCCATCCTCTTTAGGCCAGACTGTGAAGTGATACCAGTAGAAATGAAAAGTGTTTTTTTATAAACAGAATATCTAAATACCATAATTTTCTTCCAGCTGATATACTAATGGACTAATCCATTCAACATTCCTTCTGCTGGTAAACAAACTCTTCAGCTTTAACACTAAGTCTCCCAAAACACGATGCAAGCAGCTAATGATTCATTTAATTACCTTGATACGAACTTCATGAGCTTTTGGTGGAGCAACCTCCACCTCCTCAAGAGAGAGAGGTTTACCTGCTTCCCAAGCAACAGCAGCCTTGCATTTAATAACCTAAAAGACAACAACGATAAAAAAAGATGACATCTGTTGTATGGCTTATTTAAAATAATTCTTGTTCAGTCAAGTGAGAAAATGAGTGAAACACTACTGGCTTTTGGAAAGAATCCCAGATCCAAAATTCATAATTATAACACAAAGGCTTGATTGCCCTACATTTGCTTCCAGGAAGCCAAATAATAATGAGTGAACCAAGGTCTGAAATTTGGATGTCATTCTCTTATTAAGCAAAAAACATAAGCAGCCTTGGAGCACTTCGAAAAGACTCAAATACTGCAGTGAAATGAGCAATAGGAATGGGAAGGTTACATAATGAAAACTGTGGCTTAGACTGGCATTCATTTTGAGATGTGTTTCTCAAACACACACTTTGAAGTTAAAAAAATTCAGAAAGCAAGCTGGAGGTCAAATAAGGGTCCCAAACCCACATCAAGTGTGATCTTGCTGCCTATCAGAATGGCTTCTGGCTAAGATTCTGCCAAGAGGATGTGCGTGCATGCAGCTGACACACAACCCCTTCCAGTGCTGCATAGGGACCAGAGAGATTTTGCTATATGGTGAGTGACAGGGAGGTACTGAGCACCAATACCTCTGCAGACTCTTCATTCACTGCTCTCGGCATTGTGACAAATCCTGTTTTGCATCCTATACATCCTAGGAAACTTTTCAAGCTGAATGGTGCAGAGTCTGGATGAAAGTGCAGGATTTGTAGATCTGTAAATCCAATCCTATCAACAGGTACATATGCATAACTGACTGAGGAAATCAGCAGGCATTACAGCCACACAATCCAGAGCAGCTCCTGGTGCTGCAAAGGTAAGCATCTGGTGTACCTTTAGACATCAGTTTTACAAAGCACGACTCCGGTTCTATCCTTTAGGATAAAATGGGCTGGGTATGAAATAACCTGAATTTTGCTTTCTGACAGACACAACATCTTTTAGCAAATGTGATACGCAATAGCTTCCTGCCGGACACACAGACCAGCTGTGAAATCAAATTCAAGACCCTATCTACCTAAAACCTGACAAGGAACGCTGTCACAGAGTAGACTGCTTTAGAACAGATTGCTTTGAAACCTAATCCCAAGACCAGCACACAGTTATCCAGCCTTTTTGAAATTTCGCTGCCTGGAAGGAATAACAGCACCAAGACCACTCATTGAGCTTGTCAGGTCTGATTCATCACCTGCACGCACAGGAGAAAACAATAGGTAGTTTATGATTTTCTGTAGTATTTTTGTTGTACAATGAACAGTATCGGGCTTTGTTTAGCCTGGAGGAGGCTGAGGGGAGACCTTATTGCTCTCTACAACTACCTGAAGGGAGGTTGTGGAGAGATGGGTTAATACCCTCACTGTACCCGAGACAGCAGAAGCAGCATACAGGAATGGTTGGACTCAATGATCCAAGAGGTCTTTTCCAACCTGGTGATTCTATGATTCTAAGCGCAGACATTTATCTTGGTTTAAACTCGCTAAAATAAATACTACCAGCCCTAAAAGGCCTGAAGCTTTATAACACCGTTACCCAATCCTGCAGCCGGCAAGGTCCTAGATTGGATAGAAACACCCTTAACCTAGAACTGTGAATTCCCCTTGCCCTGCTTTTTATTACCAAAGTAAATATAAAAATACATTGAATATGACATAGTAACTAACTGTGGAGTCACAGTACGGGCATTCAGTCATAAATCGTTAAGCTCACCAAAGATTTTGCCAGAAAATCTAAATTCAAGGGACAAAGTGCAAGAGGAGCCATCATTCAGTAAATCATTTACTGGTTTTCAATACATCCCTCATCCTCCCCTCATGAAGTTGCTTGTTCTCGTACAGCAGACTGTGCATTCCTAACATCTGAATTTCCACAAGCTTAGTTAAGCCCAGAATTAAAGAGAGAAGTCTCCTTGTAGAATAAATCTGATCTTCCTAAATCTTAACATTACACATCTGTAAGGAAATCTTGAAATAATAACCTCTGATTCAGAAACTTCTATAGGAGTTGTCTTTTGAAACTGTAGTCGCCTCCTAGAGCCATTAAAGCTCCTAGACTTTTTACAAAGGCATGTAGTGATAAGAATCACAGAATCACATAATCACTAGGTTGGAAAAGACTCACAGGATCATGAAGTCCAACCATTCCTATCAATCAATAACCATGCTCTTCAGCACCTCATCCACCCATCTTTTAAATACCTTCAGGGATGGTGACTCAACCACCTCCCTGGGCAGCCTCTGCCAGTGCCTAATGACCCTTTCCATGAAATTTTTTTTCCTCATGTCCAGCCTAAACCTCCCCTGGTGGAGCTTGAGGCCATTC
>WAAB01015935.1:38712-51765 GCA_013389865.1 Piaya cayana
GCAGCAAACTTGACAGGAGACAGTTTTGAGAGCAAGCAGGGTCCAGCTGTGCTCAAAACACACAGACACTGAGAGCAGCCTCAAGGGTCACAGCTGGGGCAAAGCAGCACCTTCCCAAATACCAACCCCCATTCTTTCTTCTCCCACTCAGGAAGTGGGAGAATTGGGAGTCCTAGGAAGAAAACAGGGGGTGCACAGTGCTCAGCCAGCTCTTCTCCCATCTCAGCCAACACTGCTCCACACAGCCTTGTGGGAACACAGGGTGCGCGGAGGAGCCAGCACCCCACAGCCTCCTCCACAAAGCCGCATCTGCCCAAACCCCGCAGGAAACCACGCAAGCTCTGGGCCTTCAGTTTTTTCTCCCATTGCCCTAACAAGTGGGCTGAGTGCACAGGGGAACCCTCAGACCCAGGAAAGGTGCCTGAGAGTCGATTATAACAGACGGCAGGGAGGCCAAGCGTGTTTGTGCTCTTAATCCTGCAAACAGGCACAGCAGGAGCCTCCCATGCCTCAACAGTGGTGCCAGTCTCCCCACAGCCCTCAGCGCCAGCAGCAGCTCGCAGCCCCCCAGTCCCCAGCTCCAGCCCCATTTCCATTCTGCAGCCCCTCCAGCTCCAGCAGCCCTAGCTCCATCTCCATTCCCATTCTCCAGCCCCTCCAGCTCCCTCAGCTCCAGACCCTCCAGCTCCCTCAGCTCCAGCTCCAGCCCCTCCAGCTCCAGCCCCTCCAGCTCCAGCCCCTCCAGCTCCCTCAGCTCCAGCCCCTCCAGCTCCCTCAGCTCCAGCCCCTCCAGCTCCCTCAGCTCCAGCCCCTCCAGCTCCCTCAGCTCCAGCCCCTCCAGCTCCTCCATTCCCGCGCCGCCACCCCCTCTCACCGCGGGGGCCATGGCGGTCGCTGCGGCTGCCGGCGGAAGGGGCGGGCGAAGGGGCGGCGCTGCCGCTCTCCTCCCCTCCCCTGCCCCGGCGCAGGGCGGTGTTCGCCCCTTGAGGGCTCCTGGTCTCCTTCCTTCTCCTCCGGGCAGCCCTTTTCTCGTGAGGAGCGACTGAAGGCCCTGCGGTCCCTTAGGCTGGAGAAGAGGAGGCTGAGGGGAGACCTTATCGCTCTGTACAACAGCCTGGGAGGAGGCTGTGGCGGGGCGGGTGCTGGTCTTCAATCCTGATACAAGAAGTCGTTACTGTTACAGAAAGTGGAATACCTTTGATTTAAGCTAGAGTTAACTTCCATCTAAGCAATTGTGTTCATTTGAAAGTCGGGCAGACTGTCCCTCTGGCAGCAGGTTTACTTTCTGACAGTGTTTCTCCGAGCACTGAAACAGCGCTTTCCAGTGCTTCCCCAGACACTGTCCATTGTTGGGAGATGATAATGGCCCGTGTCCAGTCTTATCTGCACTGAACTGGTGACTCTCCTGCCATCCCCTCTGTGCAGCCTTTCCCCAGCTCCAAGGCCAGGTCAGGCAGAGCTGGAGCCAGCTCCAAATCAGCAACAGTTTTAACTGCTATGAAGTTCATAACATCAAAATTAGATCTTGGGAAGTAATAGAATATGCATAAGATTTCTAGGAAATATTATCCATATGCACTTATGTGAGAAATCCATTCTGTAACAGCTCTTGTCTCACTGCACATCATCAATGGAGACTGATGCCTCGTGTTGCCCAGGTCTGATAAAGGATCTTTGCTTTCTAAAACTCAAAATCGTGTCTTAGAGAGTTTTACCTGCTGGCATATTCAGTATCACTCCCAAGTGACAGTCAGTAGGATGAGAGGGAATAGCCTCGACTTGTGCCAAGAGAGGTTCAGGAACATTAGGAAAATGTCTTCACCAAAAGGGTCACTGGGCACTGGAACAGGCTGCCCAGGGAGGTGGTGGCGTCACCATCCCTGGAGGTGTTTAAAAGATGGGTAGACAAAGTGCTTAGGGGCATAGTTTAGTGATGGACGGGTACAGTTGGACTCAATGACCTCAAAGGTCTTCTCCAACCAAGTGATTCTATGATCCTTCCTGCAAACCAAGGAGCAGACAGGGATCTGGCTGTTCCATTGTGTGCAACACAGCTTTGCGGTGTGGCTGGTTTTGTGCCTTTTTGCAGCCATGTCAGTGTCTTCTGCCACAATCCCATCGGTCCAGTGGGCAGATTTACGTTATGATGTCTGTGAAGGAATAGCCCTGTTGCCCTGGGCAGTGGGTTTAGTTCTATGATCCTGGCAACGCCAGGTTGTCCAGCTTCCTTCCCAAGCAATGGGATGTAACTGACCCCTTCTGCACTGCTCCCTGGAGGCCACGGTGCATGCATGTGGGTTTGTTCCCTCTGTTAGGAGAGTTTCTCCTCTTGCAGCCTGCCTGGAGATACCTGGTACCTCGTGTATCCCACCCGGACACAGGCTAGAAAGCCTCTTCATGTCCTGGTGCAGGTCCTTCATACCTGAATCTGTACTGGGCTGGGTGAACTGTACTGGGGGATCCTTTACTGGGCAGCAGCATTCTTCAGACTAGGGGGAGGCAGCACCTTCCCCCTGTAGGCTACAGACTCTGTTTTGCCAGGGACCCTTGAGATCCCACCTAGCAAAAGGGCTGTTGCTACAAGGTGGGATCATTAACCTGCTCACACTATCCTTCCCTCTTCTGAGGGACCTTCTTTGTCCAGGCAGTATAGGAGATCTGCAGATATGATTGTGCAGGTTCAGGTGAACAGTTCTGCCATGGGCTGCTGGGATTTTACATGAGAGGTGCTGGTGCTTGAGGAGTTGCAGGGTGTAACTAAGTCTGCCTCAGTAAGAAATGGAATTTTTATTCTGCAGTGATGTGCTACCAAAGCTCAACAAATGCCACAGTTAGACAACAGCACCAACTTGGGGAAAAATAAACTTTAATAACACAACATAAGCAACTACTGCATTCAATAAATAACATAAAATTAACATAATATTTAATAAGATAAATAAAATGACAAATTTGCAGGCTCAGGAAAGCCCATATCTAGCTGGAAGGTAATTTGGACTGTGAAAGTGCCATATAGGTTTCACCTGTCATGAAAGGTGTTGAGAAGTAATGAAAGGATGAATGATCAGGCTGCCTATACTATGGACTTTCTGAGGCTTTCCACTAGTTACTTCAGTTTGTGTTCACTGGCTACCACTAAAACCTCATTGCTGAAATAAAGGCAGGCCTTGTCCATTGCCTTGATTAAATTCAGCTCGACCAGCCTCTCCCATGAATTTCATGCTCTTGGTCACCCTTGGTTTGTCAGTTCTTCCCAAAAGACTGAAAACATTTTATGTTTAGCTAAACTCTGTGGATGCTCAGCTTTTGTTTGGATCTGACGTTCTAGAAGCCAAAGTTACTGTTTCTTGTAAACGAATGCATAAATACACCAATCATAACTACTTAATGCTCATTGCCCAATTTCAGAGATGAAAGGAGTTGCTTTTTTTTTTTTTTTTCATTTTTCTTTCCTTTGCAGTTTTGTGGTGCTGTCTCCAGTGTCACTGTGTACTATCAGAAGCCCCTGGACAACCTAAGTGGTTTTGCAACTTTCTGTTCTCCATACTATGCAAGTAATCAATGTACCATCCTGTGCTCTTGACTGAAATATCTGTGCTTTGTTATGTGTGTTACAAGTGTATGCGGGAAGGTTCTGAAGATGGGGGCTCCCAGTGCTACTGTGGCTTTTACATTGGGTTGGTTTCATTGTGTTATTCTAACAGATGTTACATGCTAATCAGAAACAACAGTTTGGATTGAAAAAAGAGGTGAGCTTGGAAGCACTGAGTGTGTGTGGGAAAGAGGCCCAGAAATTGTGGTTTTGTTTGGAGGATGTTTTCTGGTCTGTGTGGTGAGCAGGGGAAAAGCCCAAACCAGCTACATTGGGATCTGCATTGCCTTTCTTTTTTTTTTTTTAAATTTTTTTTTTTAATTGTTTTTTTTCTCCCATTTTTTTTTAATTATTTTTTTTTAATTTTTATTTTTCCTTTTTTTTTTTTTTTTTAAATTTCTTTTCTCAATGGTATTATTGCACCCATCTTGGTGCAATAATTCTTTTTGAATTCTAATTTAACCCTTCTTATATTTTCCTGTGAAATACTGGAGCATAATACCTGTGTAGCATTTAAAAAAAGTTAGAAATTCTTGTTGTTCTTCAAATCAGCATCAGTTTATTTTTGTAAAGTGCCAATGTTGCTCATTGAAAAATGAAAACATTTTTAAAAAACCAAATTATTTCTATTTAAAATGTTCAAAGCTGGTTGATGTTTCTTTGGATAATTCTTAGTTAATTAAAATAGTCTGGTTTTGTAAATGCACATACAAATTTAAAATATTATCTCGTACTTTAAGAAATGTTTGGTTCAAAGCAAAAACTTCAGGACTAATTTCACTGGTCAATCCTAGTATCTAGTAATTAATCCTGGTATAATACTAAAGTATTATTTTCAAAACAAAGGCCCGTGTTAATTAGGTGTGATCAAAATAAATACAAAAGTGACCGCGACAGTTTTACAGGAGAGACAAAACAGCCTGGGCTGCTGAAAGATTTTTAATATTTTAGATATGGAAATGAGTAATTTGGGGAGTTTTGTGATTAAATAATCTCAGGTATTTGATTTCATTGAAAATAAAATAAAACCCCAAAAAGCTGATCTTTTTATGTGCTGATTCTAATAAATTAGTGTTCAACTAACAATGCAAGGGAAATTTTAAAGCTGAAAGCAGGGGGAGGGTTGTGCTGGCCCCTCCTTGCTTGCATTTTTCTCCTGGGATGTATGAATGTCTTTGCTAATCTTTCAAACATAATTACTTGGTCAGCTGTGGAGCCAATGATGTTTTAAGAATCAAGCATAACTTGAGGAGCTCTCTGTCTGCTGAAATTCGAAGTCCTGCCCAGTGGGCGATGCTTATCAGAAGGGCAGGAGTATCTCCCAAGCAGCAGGCTGCAGGCAGGAGCTGGAGCAGCACCGGGAGCCACCTCCTCTACCCAGCCCCGATCCACCAGGAGGCACTGCTGCCCTGGCAGAGCTCCTCGCTCCCAGAAGCGAAGATATCGCCTCACCCAGCCACAGCCAAAATAACCGCTAAAGTGCAAGTTACAGTTGCCTTAGGGCAGAGTTGTTTCATAGCAATCGAATTTCGTTTCATAGAATCGTAGGATGGTTTGGGTTGGAAGGGACCTTAAAGGTCATCCAGTTCCAATTAGAAAAATTTTTAAATTTCAATTTAAAGCCACTCCCCCTCCATGCTTTTATAAAAAGTCCCTTCCCAGCTTTCCTGCGCCCCCTACAGGTACTGGAAGGTCACCATAAGGTCTTTCTGAAGCCTCCTCTTCTTCAGGCTGAACAACCTCAGTTCTCTCAGCCTGTCCTTATATGGGAGGTGCTCCAGCCCCCTGGTCTTCATGTCCCTCCTTAGGCCCATTCTAGCAGTTCCATATCCTTCTTATGTTGGGGATTCCAGAACTGGTCACAATACTCCATATGAGGTCTCAGAAGAGAAGAATAGAGGGGCAGAATCACTTCCCTCGCCCTGCTAGCCATGCTGCTTTTGACGCAGCCCAAGATGCAGTTGGCCTTCTGCGCTGCGAGCGCAGGTTGTCAGCTCATGCTGAGCTTCTTATCAATCAACACCCCCAAATCCTTCTCTGCAGGGCTGCGAAATCAGCAAAACTTCAAAGCAACGCATGAAGGTACAGATGAAGGAGGTGGTCTGCTTCTAGCACATTAGTGCGGTGGGTTACTTTTCCCAGCTTGGCACAAATCTGTTTACATGTTTATGTTTATTACTAGGATAATTGATTACTTTTTTGCGACTTGTGACTAGGATAAAATTAAGGCTGTGCAGACATGCATGCAGGATTAGGGAAGCATTCTATCTTGGCAAAAACTTTTTGTGGCCTTTTCCTGGTAGGGAAGTGTAAGAAATTAATTAAAACATTTAATGAGTTACTTTGATGTTATCTCTTTTAACAGAAGTCTTATTGTTCTGTGTTCAAAGAGTAGTTAAGAGAATTACAGGTAACTTTTATAGCAGGGCAAAATGAGTTCTGTGTGCAGAAGTTACTCTAAATTGGCAGCCAAGATGGATTTTTCTTAAACTTTGGTAACTTATTTGTGCGTTCATGATATGCTGTGTAATTGCTGATCATGCTGGTGGGTTTCCAGAAGTTCAAAGGGCTATGGATTGGGATAAGATTTGCTCAAAAGAGGTCAAAAGGCATAGTGATATGGGTCCAGCGTTCAGCACTGAAAAAAAGGTCTGTTTAGCAGGTGACCCGATCCCAGTGGTAATCCAGTTCTCTGGGAAAGATTTTTGTACTGTTATGCTGTAATATTCTGTGGGACTTGGTACTGGAAATATATTGAAAGTACATAATTTACAAAAATGAAACCATATCCACCTATGCATGTATAAACATTACATGATAGTAATCACAGAATTGTTTAGGTTGAAAAAGACCTTTAAGATCATCAACTCCAACTGTAAATCTAACATTGCCAACTTCACCATTAAACCACATCCCTAAGTGCCACATCTACCCATCTTTTAAATACCTGCAGGGATGGTGACTCAACCACTCAACCACTTCCCCAAAAAGCCTGTTCCAGTGCTTAACTAGCCATTTGGTAAAGTATTTTTTCCTAATATCCAGTCTAAACCTCCTTTGGTGCAAATCGAGGCCATTTCCTCTTGTCTAATTGCTTGTTACTTGGGAGAAGAGATCAACACCCACCTCACTACAACCCTACAACCTCCTTTCAGATAATTTTAGAGAGCGATAAGTTGTCCCCCCCTCAGCCTCTTTTTCTCTAGGCTAAACATCTCCAGTTACCTCAGCCTCTCATCATAAGGCTTGTGCTCGGACCCTTCATCAGCTTCATTGCCCTTCTCTGGACACGCTCAAGCACCTTAATGTGTGTTTTGTAGTGAGAGGTACATCGCCACCTGCACTGAGTACAGGGGGACAATCGCCTCCTTGGTCCTGCTGGCCACACTATTTCTCATACTGACCAGGATGCTGTTGGCCTTCTGGGCCACCTGGGCACACTGCTGGTTCATATTTAGCCAACTGTCCACCAACACCCTTTTCTGATGGGCAGCTTTCCAGTCATTCACCCTCAAGCCTGTAGCATTGCATGGGGTTATTTTGTCCCAAATGCAGAACCTGATACTTGACCTTGTAGTTGGCTTCAGCCCATCGATCCATTCTGTCCAGATCCCTCTGAAGAGCTTTCCTTCCTTCAAGCAGATCAACACTCCCATCCAACTTGGTGTCATCCGCAGACTTACTTGAGGGAGCACTCAATTCCTTCATTGTTGATAAAGAAGTTAAACAGAACTGGCCCCATCACTGATCCCTGGGGAATGGCACCTGTGACCAGCCACCAACTGGATTTAGCTCCATTCACCACAACTCTTTGGGCCCTGTCACCCAGCCAGGTTTTTACCCAGCAGAGTATTCTTGTCCAAGCCATGAGTAGCCATTTTTTCCAGGAGAATGCTGTGGGAAATGGTGTCAAAGGCTTTACTAAAGTCTAGGTAAACAACACCCATAGGCTTTCCCTCATCTGCTAAGCACATCACCTCGTTATAGAAGATCAGGTTACTTAAGCAGGAGCTACCTTTCCTAAACCCACACTGTCTGGGCTTGATCACCAGGTTGTTCTGTAAATGCTGTTTGATGGCACTGAAAATGATCTGCTCCATAACCTTCCCTATCACAGAAGTTGGGCTAACAGGCCTGTAGTTCTTCAGATCCTCCTTCTGACCTTTCATGTAGGTGGGTGTGACATTTGCGAAGATGTCCAGTCAACTGGGATCTCCCCAGCTAGCTGGGACTGGGGCATACAAACCCTGAAATGCTTCAAGAAGCTTACTTAAGTCCACATAAAAGTTTTAGCACTGGTTTAGTAAATAAACACAAATGTAACATAACGGGAACATAAATTTTGCATGAGAAAGCCAGAACACATTATAATCTACTTATCACCAACTGTACATGGATAAAGTATGTAAATATAAGCCTTAGTGCCTAGTTGCTAAAGGAGATGGATTCTTACTCAAAGCAAGAAAAGGAACCATGGAGATCTGAACAGCAAAATACTGACTGGTGAGATTTCTTTGATACTCTTCTGATGATAAGAAAAGAGGTGATATTAAAAATTATATGTATTTCTATTGAAACATATCTGTATACCAATACTGATACTCTGATGTGCAAGACTCTCTTTTTTTGCCTTAGCATGCAAAGCCCAAAGGATGTGAAGAAGTCCAAACAAAAAAAAAGCACATTCTTATAATTCTACCAAAATTTAAAAAAAAAGACCCTTCCTGCATTTATTAAATGTGTAGAGCAGAAAAAAATTAGCAAGTTTATTACAAATTGTGTTTTCAAGAGATAGGCAGCCCTTATTGCATATGTTTGTTTATATTCAAAGCAAATTTGTGCTGTCTTTTTTTCCCAGAATTTGGCTCTTAGCTCAGTTTGTGCAAACTTTGGATAATATAACTTGGGTAACATAATCAATTTAATACTTGCATAAAGCTACTGGTGATTTTGTTGCTGATATGCCTTTGAAACACTGACCCCTTCACTGGGAAAGAAGAATGTTGCCTCCGAGTAAAACAAAATGAAGGTAACTTGAGTATCTCTAAGGTACAGGTCAAAATATGAAATTAAGACTGCTGAAAGAAAATTATTAGCCCAGATCCTAATACTTGTGAGGAGTTCTATAAAGAAAGTAGAGGAGTTTGTAATTACAAGTAACAAATGCAGGTAATTTCCCAGTGAAATTTGCGACTATTTTTATATTTCATGCAACTCTTGTGTGAAGGTAAAAGCATCCTTAAATTTCTGCAATGGTGACAGGTTTTGTCTCTGCTGTAAGACTGTATTGCCGCATCACATGATATTGCTTTCTTTAAAGAATTTATTTTTTCATGGCATATGGTGAGAATTGATCAGAATAAATGCTATTGTGACCAGAAATTTAATTGACAATGCCTCATCTTTTCTTTTAAACAAGGTGATCCAGACTAGAACTATAATTGACTTCCTGCTGTCTGTAACAATTGGTTGTAAGTATCCAAACCAAGTAATCTTAAATGCTACAGCAGAAAATTCAATTCAAGTAAAAACATTACCAAGATTTCAGCTATTACAATTCAACTTATTTATTGCAGAACAGAGTCCAGATCAACAGCTTAGACATCAAACATGTAACAAGTGTGTTTTTAAATACAAAATTTGATAAGATTATCTTAGTATAACTAAGGCAGTCAGTGAGTAATTTCTCTTAATGATTTTCTTTTTAATTCTGATCCTTATGAAGCGTTTCATTGATGGTGGAGTGCCTGGGTGCTCTCAGTTAGAGCAGTTGCAACCTCTGGAGAAAGGCATTTGCACTAGAAATGTTCATGCAAAGTGCTTATTCACAGGTATAAAACTACTTTAGTTTTTGTTGACAGAAGAGTTGCTTCTGCTGATTGTTTAGATGGTTCCTAGGTTTCTCTTTAGGCTTTGTATAGTTTCAATCACACAGCAAATATAGAAAGAAGGAAATTAGGAGAAATGAGTATGTGCTTAGTGTATTTCCATTCTAAACTCACAGGTAAGACCTTCACAGTGACACACGTGCCCCAGAGATGTGACATCCTGTACAGCTGTTTAAGCTGAATAGGATCAATGAAGCAGTGCCTGGAACAGCAGCCGATCTTTATGTGAGTGTTGTGTATCAAATTATGTGCCTGAGGGGATGGATAGATATCTTGTATGAAATGCTCTGTTTGAATGTAGGGTGCAATTGCAATAAATCTGAGTTTATTCCTTTGCTGCTGGAGGAACTGTATCACATAACCCTTATCATAACATTGTCATGCTCTATATTAAAACTAGGGGAGGTTACTGCTGCTAAGATTATTTACAATAGTTTGATCTGATCAGTCTTTTCATTTCTAGGCTACTTTTCCCAACTTGTTCCTGTGCAAATAATTACCACATTTCCCCCCCCTTGTTTAGTGTTTATATCCTGAATTTATTTTTGGAATGTAGCCATATCCTTTTACCCTCTGTTTTGTTAGACTAAGCCAGCCACGCGTTTGTATTTTCTTTCATCACTGTAGCTTTCTTTTTTCCTGCTAGTAGTATACCTTTGAATCTCTTCCAGTTTCAATTCATTGGCCTTGAACATGGTTATCCAGAATTCCGTTACTACTTGTTCATCATAATGAATTTGTCTCAAATAACTGAAAAATGAAGGTATCATTTCTGTATGAGAGAGAAAATATCAAAAATATCAAAACATTTCTGTTTGGTTGCTTTATGTAGTAACTAACATAGCTAAGTGAGCTATTTCTTGTAGTTTCTGTCTTCTCTGTATTTATCATCATAACTATAACTGATTCACGTCTACAATATGTACCTTCATACTTCACTGAAAATGCGGAAGATGTTGCTTTGATACCAATGACTATGGATCACAGTCTAATCTCACACCAGATAAGTAGTATGGCTAAGACTAGAACCTGGCATTATAGGAAAAGAATGCTGCTTCACTAAAATGTTGTGCTTTGTAGTTTTTCCGGATGAATTGAAAAAATGTACTTGCAGGCAGAGTTTCTATTTATTTCCCATGGATTCACTTCAATGGTGCTTTTGGCAACTACTGGTTGCCAAAGTCTCTAAATAAAAACTAAAGGGAAATTGCTATTTCTTAGGTTTGAAAAGATGTGCTGTCCTTTATTTCATTTGGTTCAATGAGAGGAAGTGCAAAGTCTTTCAACCAGAGAGGAACAACCATATGCACCAGTACGTACTAGGGGCCACCCAGCTGCACAGCATCTTTGTTGAAAAGGACCTGGAGGTCCTGGTAGACATCAAGTCAATTATGATCCAGAAGGGTGCCCTTGCCACAAAGAGGACTAAAATGTGTCCTGGGGCGGCATTGGACAAATTCTTGCCATCAGATGATGGACAGGGATTCTTCCCCTCTACTCAGCACTGGTGAAGCCACACCTGGAGGAGTCCTGGGTCCAGTTTTGGGCTTCCTAGTACAAGAGAGACATGGACATACTGGAGAGGGTCTGGCAAAGGGCCACAAAGATGATTAACAGCCTGGATCTCTCCTGTGAGGAAAGGCTGATAGAGCTGAGACTATTCAGCCCTGGGAAGAAAGGGCTCAGGGGAATCTCACCCCTGTGTACAGATACCTGGAGGAAAGATGTAAAGAGAACAGAGCCAGGATTTTTCCAGTGGCACCCAATGACAAGACAAGATGTGGTGGGCACAAACTGAAATACAGGATGGTCTGTCTGAAGGTGGTATGGTTAGAGCTGTATCTGCAGCCCTGTCAGGAACTACAACATGAGCCATCCATGCGCAGTATAAGTAACTTTGATCTAATTTGCTCTAGTTTCCATGCTAACATTGTTGATATTGCTGCCTGGCAATGGAGCTGGGTGAACAAGGGCGTTTTTTTCTGTCTCTGGGAGATAATTTTCTTCCACTTGTTCTGGAACATGAAACCTGTGATTTCTTCCAGGCTTGCCAAGTTGTGTATTTCATAATGGGCATGGCAAAGGGATTCTGCTGCCTGTTCTACAGGGGAAAGTTGTGTCATTGCAAATCAAATGTAAATGATGCTCCTGTGAGCTGTACTCATTATAGCAGGCAGTTTCAAGCATTTCCAGTGTAAAATAGATGAGGTAGCTGTTTCTGTGTTTCTGTTCTATGAATAATTTCTGTGAAACAGATACTGCTGTATGCACATGTTATTATTGACTTCTTGCTTATGGCTCAGATGCCCCAAATCAGGCTTCTGTAGGACACTCTGAAATACATTTATGAGGACTAGGAGCTTTCACAAACAAAGATCCTCAAGGCACAGATCCTCAGAGGATTATTTGACTCTGATGTTGTGAGCAGTCTGAAGGAAGAGCAGGAGGAATGGGAAGTAGAGGGGCTAGAAGTTTATATTTTGAAAGAAAACACAAAGTCAGGCAGTGATGCTAACTGTGATGGATAGGAGGCATGTCAACACCAGAAGAGTTAAACTCCATGGAGATAATGGAGATTAAACTCCATTAAGTTTTATCAACCAGATACTGTGTCTGACGTGTGATGTTACTGTGTAAGGGTGTTTGCTACACGTGCACGTGGATATAAATTTCCCTCTGGCTCTGTGCACAACATACTCATAGCCAGGCATGTTTCCAAATCTGATAATGAAGTAACTCAATTGTTCTAGACAAAGTTTCCACCCTAGTGTATGATGGTGCAAAATCAAGATGTGCTTTCCACAAGCTTAAAGATAGATATACACAATAGATATGTACCATACATGTACATATAAATACATCCATGCTGCAAAATCACTGAAGTCCCTACTGGCTGCTTGGAGTCCATATAGTTATGGTAAATCATCTGCCAGTTAAAAAAGGCTTCCCCCCTTTTTGTTTAATAGACTGTTGGTTTATAAAGCATGACAAAAATTAGCAGGTTGATTATTTGATCTCAGATTTCTAAGTTTCTAGAAGGAAATCATCATTTCATCTCTACCTTTGCACAGAGAAATTCAGATATTCTAACTTGTTTCATGGATGGAGTCTGTTTCCTTTCTTTAGTGGGCAGAGGCATTACTTTTTCTCCTACATATCACCTTCCATTTTCAGGGAAGAATACACATAGGGAACAGTACTTTAAAAACTTTGATGATGCTAAAGAGATTGAAAATTCAGTAACACGATAACTAGATGATCTCCAGAATACCAGTTTGTTGTTGAGAAATCTATGGTACTCTAGTCATTAAGTTGTGGTCAAGCAACAGACTTCATGAAATGAGGCTGGCAATTTGTGGTGTTACTGTGAAACAGGCACCAAATGTGATGGGTGTTGTCTGCAATGATGGTTTCTATTTTCCCCAGTCTAACATGTAACCACAGGTTCCTGACAGTTCGCATGGGAGCCATGACAGAAATCTTTGTGGAGAAATACTGTTTGAATGCTCCACTGCCCAATCTGTATCAAATCTTTTGCCAGTTATCTCTAATCCAGTAAACTGAAAATTAGAC